>JAPYYX010000854.1:0-36982 GCA_030522605.1 Cremastinae sp. B BG-2022a
AACGCGTTTATTTAGCATCGCGCCATAAGATGCTGTACAAAATTTCCATATTTCGAAATTAAATTTCTCAAAAAATCGGTCGGTTAGGCATACTTTTTTAGTTCCAATATGTCCAGTTTCATCTGAATTATAACATATTTTAAATTCAGATTTTTGTCTAATATCATCGATGTTTGATCAACCCCCTTAAGAATTGAGATATTTTTTACAAATGTCGTTGTAATAATATTATTTTTTTCAAATATTCCATGGAATTCAAAACAATAATTCAATATTGTTCAATTATTTCAATTAAATTCGAGATAGTTTAATACAGCAAGAAAAATTGAGTTCGATCGATATATTCTAGGCATTGTCAAAGATAATTCGATAACTCCGTAAAGTGTAAAACGTATATTTGATAGAATCGTGGTTTAGAGACAAAGGATTCTGTCCGCTTGCAAAGGTCCATTGCGGCTAAATCCATTTCCGGTAGCGTTCAACCCGCGTCGTCGAACTAGACCTGGGGTATTGTCCAGGAAGACTCGTACAGAACGAGATTTAAGATGACCCATTTCGATGGATTACATCGTATATGACAAGCGCTATTGTTTACTATATCATAAGCCAGAAGTATATCTATGCGGATAACGGGTGTGAAATTAAAGGATTAAAATATTAACAGTAATTACATCATTAAAAAAATGATGAGAAAAGTTCATATTGAATACACACTTATTAGTGAAAGAACTTCTTTTAATCGGACGCTTTTAGCTAGTTTATTTTTGTCCTCTTGTGCATAAATCAAAAGTTTGAGGATTAATTTAGAATGAGAAAAAACAAGCTGTACATTCAACCGTTGAAACTGCTCTGCATTGAAAAATGTGAGGGCATTCACTGACAGAGGGAGAGGAACGTAGGGTAGCGAGCGAAAGGTTAAACATGGAGAAACTGCGAGAAAAACAGGAAAGGATGTGAAAAAAAAATTTATTCATATAGACAGGGTGATTCAATGACTCGCGGTCAACGAGGCGCCACCGTCGTTGCGAACAAAATGTTCCTTTCCTTCCACGCTTTCCGTAAAACACGAGGGCTCGTTATTAAGCGTTGCTCCAATTCATCACCCACTGTCTCTCCTTTTCTGTGCGCCACTTTTTTACGCTTATTACACGGACTAACTTCTCTACATTTCCCTTCCCTGCCCTATTTTACGGAATTATTTATTACGTATCGTAGAGAAAGCGGGATTTTACGCAAGCCAAAGAGCCCCCAAGTATCTTATTTAGAGCCAGCTTCGCGATAATAAGCCTGAGCAAATTTTCCGCCACTACTGTAATTCTTGACTTCCGATCTCACTAAGCTCTCGTCCTCGCAATTTTTTACAAAAGCTGTCTTGCTTAGGCGAAAAGCTCCAAGAACAAGAGATAAGTGAAGATGTAAGTAAGAGAGAGATTTGTAAATTAATTTCATTAACGAGGAATTTCAATCGCAAAGTGGAAAATCGCGAAATTTATTTTCTCCTCATTATCCGTAGCGAATTTCTTTCCTCATTGCTCAGAGCGTGAAGATTGTAATTACACAATGATAATGACAATGATAATAACGATAATATTTCCGACCGAGATATATATTCGGAGGTTGGAGCGAATTTATCGAACAATGCAATGCTCTCCACTGGTTATCGTAACAAGCATATTTATTTATATCATGAACCATTTCAACGCACGAATTTGTGACTCTCTACCCGTACGAGTGCATCTGTAATGCATTGCGCCGAGTAGCATAAACTTTATAAATTTTCGAGATGTATATTGAAGCGCCGAACCAGCGCAAATGACCTCGTTCTGTATGAACTGTTCCTGGAAACTACGAGAGTAACGCATCGCTAAATATTTTGCATCATAACGAGAGCGGCACGAGTGACAAAAAAACGTTTGAATAAAAGTGGAAAATGATGATTTATTAAAAAAGCCCATGGAGCAAGGACGAGAAATTTTTTTCACCAAAAGGGTATTCACAGAACATTACAATTTTTTATTTTTTTAATGATTTATTAAAAAAAGTGTATGGAGTAAGGACGAGAAAAATTTTTCACCGAACGGGTATTCACAAAATATTCCAATTTTTTAATTTTTTGATAATTTTTTTTAAAAAAGTGTATGCACTAAGGACGAGAAAAATTTTCCACCAAAAGGGTATTCACAAAATATTCCAATTTTTTGATGATTTATTAAAAAAGTGTATGGCGTATGGACGAGAAAATTTTTTCACCAGGGGGGTATTTACAAAATATTGAATTTTTTTAATCTTTTGATGATTTATTAAAAAAGTGTATGGAGTAAGGACGAGAAAATTTTTTCACCAGAGGGGTGTTTACAAAACATTACAATTTTTTTGTTTTTTGATGATTCATCAATAAAATGTATGGATTAAGGAAGAGCAAATTTTTTCACCAAAAGGGTATTCACAAAACATTCCAATTTTTTAATCTTTTGATGAATTTTATTAATAAAGTGTATGGAGTAAAAGGACGAGAAAAATTTTTCACTAAAAGGGTACTCACAAAACATTACAATTTTTAAATTTTTTGGTTCAGAAATAATCGGGATTATTCCGGAAGCTTTTTACTCATAAAACTGTAAATAAATGGCTTTTCGAAGTAATACTTCATATGTATGTATAATATGTACATTGTACATTACCTTAATTTTTTTATTCACTTCTTCGCGTCAGAAAAATGTCGTATTTTTCGAGTGAAACGGTGAAAATTGGAGTGAAATAAAAAAGAAATACTCGATTGTGAAGTACGACGGAAGAATGGAAAATTTATTGGAAATTGTTCGCCAACTTTTTTTTTAACGATTTTTATTTTGTTGAAAGAGCGAGAAGAATGCTCTGTAAACTTGAATAAAAAGAAAAATGAGAATAAAAGATGTGAAAGTAAAGAGTAAAGTAGCGGAAAAAGTGATGATGATAAAACTTTCGAAGCGTTCGAACTTTCGAAGGCATCACGGTGTGCGTTACCGCAGTGACTCGTTTCTTCTCTCCCGGCGTCTCTTCTTCGTCCATATTTCCACGATATTCCGTCTCCCTTCCGCGGAGCTTTCCGAACGGAAAAAAATCTCCTCTGGGTCTCTTCGCAGCGGCGATACTGCGCGACGTATCCGCCGGAGTTGAAAAAAATTTTTGAAGAGGGAAAAGGAGAGACGGATGAATTGAGGATCTTACACGAGCAACACGACGACCGAGTGAACGATAAGACGCAAAGCTCGAGAGCGAAAAAAGGGCCTCCTTCACTCCTCACAACTAAGAAGAACTTTCAATTGTTTTTATCGCTATTTTTCTCCACTTAGCTTTTTTTAAAACCCCACTTCCGGTGAGAAAAGTTCTTCGAGGAAGGTTCGAACAAAGTTCTATCACGCGAGTCGAAGCGAATTTGATTCTCTTGCTTTTTTTAAATTTTCACTTTTTATCAATCGCATGTAAATACACATCATTAGAACCATGTTAAAGTTTTTTACACCGAAATCACAGTAACACGGGTCGTTCGTGTCCCTTGCGTATATTTAATGATAAAATATATCGTATAAAAAAAATTTCGCAACAAATATGCCCTCGAGCTTTCAACTCTATGATAAAATTATTGCCAATACTGAAAATAACTTTTTCAATATTTTTAAAAAAATTTGGAGATGTGGAGGCTGTTTACATAAGAATGTGTGATAATTTCGTCTTTTCTCGTCTTTTTTCATCTAAATGTAAGATCCAAATACAAGTTTTCAGTGGAAATTCCATACGTGAAACAAAAATCAAAAATTTCGTACGAGACACAAAAAATTATCTTGCTGATTAAAAAAAGGTTAAATTTCACGATTGGCGAGATTTTATGTAGATGGGGAACGATTGGAACAATCAATATAGTTAATTACAAAAATATTATTAATAGAGTTATTTAATATTTTTTAGTAAAGGTGTTCCAAACTTTTGATTATCGCAATTTACTTTATACGCTGTTCCCATCCACATTTATATGATAATCCCCCAAACCGGCTTTTCGCAATGTTCAGTATTCAAGGGATTAAGAGTTATTTTTCAATCTAATTAGAAAATAAAAACAACCCGAAAACGCATCATTATAATTAAATCTTCAATTTGCTTATTTCGAAATGAAATTTTCTCCCGCACAATTTAAATGTACCGCGACGACTAAATCGAAATGCGGATCAACAAGCAGGGAGTACTAATTGAAAACTTGATGATACATTAATGCGGATTCCTAATTAGGATATAGACACGTCTTTTACCACTGAAATAACATGTCATTCCAATCGAATTCATTTTATACCATTCGTTGATACCTTCGCGTGAATTTCATTTCAATTTTAATACTTGCACTTTCTCTTAAATACTTAATTCCCTGTTATTAATTAATGTTGCACTTTTAGACGGTCGTCACAAGCGTAACGCTTTTTCACATATAAATTAAAATAAACTCATCAGGTTACATTTTCGAAAGATCATTTCTTGAAAAATCGATAGTTATCTCGAGAGCTCTTTGGCTGAGCTTAAATTTCAGCAAGACCGAAAAATCGTATATTCGCGATGAGAGGGCTCTTATGACCAACTCGTGACGTCCGAACGTCCGCTGTTTCCACCCCTCTCTACCTCTACTTGACCTTTTTTTTAATGCTCATGTCTATAATAACGTTCTTAATGCTCTTTTCCATGACGTTGGTTGCGAACGTTCCGCGTAACGCTTCTATAACTGTCTCCGTGATGGTCATTAATCTAACATAAACAAACCGCAAAACACGCCATAAGAAGTTTCACTTCAAAATTTATTTTATTTCTTTTTTGCAGTGATTCACCTCCGATACACCTCTAAGATACATTTCTACTTTGTAGTACTAAAAATATTTAACAAAAACAGTAATTAATACATATGTAAAAATATATTTGAAACAATCAAAATAAAAAATTGCCATGTGCTTGTTTCGTCCTTGGGCTGCTTGTAATTAGTGTTTTCCAATTCGTGTACCTGAAGCGTTTCGATTCGCGCTGAGCTCGTTTCCGGAGTCCTCGTAAGTTCAGGCTTGCATAAACGCCGGTGAGGAGAACGCGGTGCTCGTCGGGCACGCTGTTGGGGAGCAGTCGTAAAGTCAGTAGCTACGTTTCGTATGGCGGAGGGAGAATCTGAGCGAAGCGACAACGGAGAGGCACGTTGCGACACTGACGCATCCAGTCGGCACGCTCTTTTTCTCCTTCTCTTTTACTTTCTGCCGGTCTGTCTTTCTCTCTCTCTCTCTCTCTTTCTCTGTCTCTCTCGTACACTCTCGGTTTACCCTCCCCCGCTTACTCGGTCGCAGCATCCGTCGTGTGCCCACAGTCGACCGGCCTGTTATATCTCCGCAGAGTCTCGCGCCGATTCAGTCTGCCGCGAGACTTCGTGGCGCGTCGATCGAGGAGGATTTTTTCGCGTCGCTCTCATTTTTCGACTTCACTCCATTCACGATTAGTTCGCGAACGTTGTTTATTCATTCCGTCAGTGTCCGGAGAGTGTTTTATCCCATTCGACGAGTGACAAGTTGATCAATTATTCGTACTTATTTTTAAATATTTGTAAGAGAACAATTGCGTGTGGATTCAAACTCATTGTATTTGATTTATAAACGGAATACGTGTCTGTGGATCGAGAAGAAGTTCAACGAGCTTGAGAGTGCTTGACAAACAATCGTGAATGAAAAATAGTGATTTTACAGTCGAGCAGTAAATTTGAGGTAAGCTTTGATTTTTTGCAGAACTTTTTTATTCAGGAAATAATAAAATAAATATTGTGGGAAACGATTTGGCTGAGTATTTGGAAAAATATTTGAATCGCGAGGGTCACGTAGGTCTATATGATGGTTAGGATATTCGTGAATCAGGCTACGATAATAAGGGGAAAAAAATACTCTCTTTCGGAGCGTGAGACGGAGAGGCAAAATATCGCTCCGCATGGTGTTACGGCGCCTCGTGCCTGGTGCGTTGTACGATGATGGAAAGCGGTGGGATGCAGCGAACGCGCTACGGTCGCACTAACGGAGCCAGTTACGTCACGAAAAAGAAGCTCAACGCCCATTGGTCACTCTGCCGGCCCGCGAATTTCTTATTCCAGTTTGAGTATGCACGCCTACGCTTCTTCGCTCGTCCACATTTACATCATTTTTATATTACGCGGTGATTCGCGCTCCGATTTTGCAATCTCTTTGTTTTCATGTTTTCAATCATATTGTATTATTAAGCGGAGTATTACTCGATAATGACACAATATTAATGAGTCAGTACATTACTACATTGTTTACTAATTACGATTTCTGCATCAGCAAATTTATGGAGATACATCATGAATTTCGTTTCCTCTCGATGTCAAAATTATATGGTTTTGTTATTTTCGGAGTTTCGATCAGATTGTTCTCTGCTGGAGGCTTTTGAGGGACTAAATAAAAAATAGACGCGAGGTGAATAACCTTCCTCCAGGGAGGTTGTTCTAACCGAGTATTTTTATCTGGCAAGTCAGAGGCAGATTCAACTTTTTAGGTGGAAATCTTTTATATATCGAGAAAAATAGAAATATTTTTTTTTTAATATCATATACATTAATCAAATAATGTGAGAATTTTATTACAATTAATAATTAATAAATTTTTTAAACCTCAATTTGCGATAGTGTAATGGAGAATCAGATAAATTTTACAAAATTTTACAATCCGAATTTTAATTTTTCTGTTATTGATTGTCGAGGTATTGACATAAACGAGGTTAAAATGGCTTGACCTATCCCAACGGCCGGCTGATTATCTCCGTATCGTTCAATTCGCTTCGGGACACTTTTTTCCCGACATTTTTTATTTCTTTTTCAACAAAATACTTCTTACAGTCAAAATTTTTATTTCTGTTTTTATTCAACTAATTTGTCACTTACTCGTCTACCATTTTTCACGATTTACGGATTCATTAGCATTCAAACTCGGATAGAATATAAGCGACAAATTTGAGTATTTCTGGAAAAAAAGAAAATGCATTTTTCGTATCTCGATTTAGAATTTTCCTCACGAAGTATTTTGCGAATCGAATCAATGCATCGCGCAGCTCAGATGTCAAAGTCTCAAAAAAATTGAAATTCCGCGCAGGACACGGTACAGAAATTCGCTAACGCCAGTTCAGAAAAATTTTGTCTTTTGAAAAGGGAAGTAAATAATGGACTAGAACCACGGCGTGTCGGGATTCCCTTTTTTATCTCAATTAAATTTTTTTTCATCACGGACGCGCTTTCTGACGAAACAAATCTGTCGCTCCACATCTCCTTTTGACGTCAAAGGATTTTCCTTCAGATTTCTTTTTTTCGCTTTTTTTAGCTGGAAACTGTTACCACGATCGAACACGTCACATAATACTTTAAAATGACAAAGATAACTATACTCCATTAAATATAATAAGCTCTCTATCGTCTCGTAATGAATAAAAGAGAATTTCGTCCGTTTCCGAACATATTTCCCGATGACGTAATCGAGGATTAAAAGTTCGCAATGTCAGCGAATTTTTTTCCTCTGATTTTATCTGTACAGACGTTATACCCTTTTTCCTATAAATGTACTCCATATAAGTCTGTACACTTCACAAGTTATCCGAGAAACGAGATCACGAAGATTGACCCCATTTTACAATCGATGTCGCTAACAGGCGTCAAACTTTTCTCTCTTCTGATTACTCTATATTTGTCGTGAGCGCGATCACGTGATCCGGAGTTCACTGACCACGATTATACTCCGGAATGTTACTTATGACACTGCGAATGTGTCTGTTTCCGCATACCAGTGATAAATAGAACTAATTCGTAACGAGATTCTCCCCCGAGTTTTCGGAGTTTGAATGAAAGTCTTTATCTCCCGTGCAGACAAGGAGAGCGCACGAAAATCCATTCGCTCGATTTTCATCAGCGCAGAATCTTCAAAGTAAAAACATTTTTCATAGGATCCTAACGATGCGAATTCCATTGAAATCTGCGTATACGCGTTATCAGCTTTTAGGTTTCGTTCGCGATATCGGAGTCAAACGTATGCAGTTTTTGGCGTACAAGCAACCGGAGCAGTTCCTTTGCGCGCGTTCGCGAGTTCCTGTCTTTCTCTCTCAATTTTCAGCCCGTCTGTTCTCTCTCTCTCCTTCGCCCCTTTCTCTGATTCTCTCTCTGTCTCCGGTCCGGAATTCCTAAAATCCGACAGCATGTATAGACTCCTGAAACGAACGTACGAGATAACGCTCGCTGTTCTTCGCTGTGTTTATCGAGTGTGCACGTTAAAAGGACATCGGTGTTTTCGCACGAGGGAATCCAGACGAGGGGGAGAGAGAGAGCGAGAGAATCGCGAACTGCTGATTTTCTTCACCAAAGGCCATTGTCTCGTCGGAATTCGACGGCAGGAAACTGAAAGACGAGGGTAATGTTTCCCCGCGCGTCTATCATTCTTGTACACTAATGCGCGTCTACACAGCTGTCTGCGAACCCTCAGCGTCGCTAAAATTCAACAGAGTTTCCGTTTTATTGACGTCACCGGCACGCGGACGCTCCGATATTCCTCAATGTCTCTTCACGTGCTATCACATCCTGCCTCGTAACTTCGATAGTCAATTTTTTTTCAAACGCCGTTACATACATATTTCGAGGGATCGCATTTTTGTCGAGCACTTTTTTCGACTCTTCTTTATTCCCTTTATTTTTATCCCGTTTTTTGCTCAAGTGCCAGTCAATTTGGCCATGCTTTTTTCCAACGGGGGCCAAATCGATTTTCGAGATACAGATACGAATAAATGATAAGATGGAATTTGATATCGGAGCATCGGAAGCGAGTTGGATCGGGTCCAAAGTTCTTTTCCTTCTAAATCTCGATTTGCATTTTATTCGCGCGAATCCTTCCGTGCACGTTTTTTTTTTTTATTTCTTTCTCACTTTCTCTGTTTTCCCATCTTTTTCGCTTGTTGCCGGATGGATCACACCAAAATGCTTTTCCGAGAGATTTCCAATGAAAAGCACTCATTCTCCCGATTCTATATTCTCTCGTTCTTTCTCTTCGTCTCGATCTCTTCGCCATTAGCGACTGTGAAATCGACACAAAACAACTGCACGCGCGACTGTAATAGTTTATCCAAGAGAGAGAGACGAGGAGAGGCGCGAGAGGGATGAAGCTTTGTCCACTTCGGCAGGAGAGTGATTTTGAATTTTACTCAAATCTGTTAGGGCGATTCAATCTCGAGGGAACTCTCGACACGTGGAAAAAAAAGGAATTTTCGTGTCCGATCGATTTTTGTTCACCGGTTGATTGGAATTGCAGACAAGTCCCGTTTTTTCATTTGTTTCTTTCGATATAACGCTTTTTACGGTGTATTAATCGATTGAAAAAAGAACTCGGAACTATCCACGATTGGGAATAATAGAGCTTGATTTTTACTAAATACCGATTAATCGATATCTCGGGGAAAATCGGAATCTCGATTGTTCTCGATAATTCTATATGTATGATCCGTATACGGGTAACGTATTCACGCACGTTGATAACCCGATCCTATGAATCAGACTGATATTGTCGATAACCAAATCATCGAAATATGGAATATATGTGTTTGCCGATATTATGGGCTTCCTAGTATAGAACACCTGCCAACGTTATTGTAACACATGGCCAAATGGGGGCGACTTGGCATGCGTCCTTTGACTGTAAACCCTCGACAATCTAGCGATATCTTCCGTATCGTCCATTGAAATTTGAGAAATTCGCATTCCAAAATATATACATTTTATTAAAATTATACAGCTTGTATTTTTGGTGTTGTAATCGTCAGTAAAATATTCATTTTCATCACTATGTTAAGGATGTGCTGGAGATAACTCGAAACGGTGGTAAAAATATGAAAATTTGATTAGTCACTGATAATAGAACTCTAATGGTTCACTGCAAATTGTGACTTAATTCACGAAGTTGTTAAAAAGTTATAATAATTGAATATGACACGTATTTTTATGAAGATTCATCGAAAACGAAATTATAATAAATTATAAATATCGAAGAAACAGTAGCAGTTGCTTGTAATTTTTTTTCAAGATATTTAAATATTGAAGAATCTCTCTGCTCAATTTCATTATCTTGTACCAAATAATTTTTGAGAAATTATCCACTTATGACAATAAAACAAATTTTCCGCACTAACCAGTACGTACAAATTGATTATAACGATCAAGTTTTGTTGAAAATCTTTTTCTCCTATTATCAGTACACATATTTAATGTTAATAATAAAGTTTAAACAATTTTGTTCAAAATTTTTATTTTTTCATTATTCAAACATTAAATAATATAAAAATTGTTGGTGAAACATTAGAAATCTATTGAGTATCGTTATAAATATTAGAATAAAAAATTTCAACTCCATAATAAGAAAAACAAAGACTAAATTTTAACAATTCAGTATGAAAAAGTCCCTTTCTTCAGGGATTGTACCTCCAGTTTATCCTGAAGTTTCTTTCGAAGTGTTTCGACAAGTGAAAGAAGAATTTTACATAAAATATTAATATTTAATATTTTAATAAATTATGTTATTTCTAATTATTGTATACACAATGATCCAACAAAAGAACTTGTAATAAAAATTATTAGTTTTGGAGCATTATAGAAATAATGTAATACAGACATCGAGAGTGGTGTAAGAAAAAAAAGTCATTGAGCTAAAAACTGATCGTAAACCTCGACAATAAAGCTGCAGTGTAACACGAGGGTAGTATCACCATCAGCGACGAAAGGTTTCTCCCTCCATGAAATTTTTTCTCCCTCTCGCACTGGCAACTCTTCTTTCTCTTCTTATGCTTCTTCAGTATATCCATTCATCACACTTGTGGCCGCAGCTGCGACCTATCTGTGTCGCCCATTAGAAGGGACGAACTCGGTTTTCTCCTGTATTTCCGGTTCTCGGTCTGGACCAAGAGTCCGCTTGTCCGGAAGAGAAATCTTCTCAACCGTGAACAAAGAACCGAGAAAGCACACACGCTAATTATCCATGCGTACGTGCTAACTTTTACTGAGATCAGTAGCGCGCTGACGTTTTCCTTCGAGCGTTTGGTTTCTTACACCCCACACTTATGGACGATCTTTTTTCCTCCAACAATTGAAATTACTGGAATTAACGATGATGATCATCTGATTTTTAATTTTTTTTGGATCTTGGTTTTTTTTTATAAATTCCAAAATTAAATTTTCTTTTATTAAGAAAATCTTGTCTAGTGAGGCTTGGAGCAGAGACTCCAAAAAAATATTAAATTTTCAATTTCTCTCCGGAAAAGCGGCAGCAGTCAACTTTTGTTACCAAAATTTTAGGTATTATTGGGTTATGACATTCTCAGAGGAAATGGAGAAATGTATTCGACTAGAGATCTCGAAGTTTGTATAGGAAAGTCGAGGCAGACGGTGAAGACACTCGACACCAACGTTGCAAATCGACTTATGTGATTTTCGTTGAGTCCGTCGTTATTTTTTCCCTCTCGTGAAAAAAATTTGATCAGTTGACGAATAAAATAGATGGATCAATTCGAATTTTACAGAATTAATATCAATTAATTTTAATTGTACGAAATATTATTATTTTTTACGTAATTTGAACATTTAATTTTAAGCTCCTCAAGAAGAAAAATAACGTTAGCTCCTATCGTTACAGAGGTTCGGACACGAAAATCTCGTTGTTTATGTCGACAGCTGAGCTCTTGCGTGGTCCTTCCCCACTTTCGAGCTATACGTTCTCGGTCAGTGGCCGTTCTGAGCCCTGCTGCCCCCACAAGTCACCACCGACAACTCTCAACGACGAATTTCTAATTACGTTGCAATCGACAGTCTTTGTCTCAGCATCATCGAGTATGACGTCAGGGTTACGATTGTTCCATATCAATATCTTTCTAATCATCGAAAAAATCAATTTTGCATACATTTTTTCAATTTTTCACACTAAAAAATTTCAGATTTATCAATTCGTTTTTGATGATAAAATCGTTGGATTTTTTGTTGTCTGGAAACAAGATTTCGCGCACAAATCGAGTTTGATGGCAAAATAATTGCAAAACGATCATTCCTCAGCTGGCGCATCCGTATCCCTACACGTGTTGCAACGATACACGTTAATTTCGTAATAATTGTTTCTACCTACCATCTGTCGTGGACTCTTATCTCATTCTCTGCTTTGGTGCGCGAGCAAAAAGAATTTCGCTTATATGAAAATAATTAACATAACTCAGCGTCTCGAGTGTCTTTTCGAATTGAAAACAAGAAATTCTTATTATATATTCGCGAAACTAAAAGACGAAGCAGCTTTCGGTATTTTCAACGGTTATACGTGATTCACGAATATTTGATTATTGCTCAGAAACGCCAGGATAAAGCATTAAACTTGAATTTATGTGTCCACCGTCCTAATCACGAGAGTTTGAGTTTTTGTAGAAGTGTAAAGTGTGCGAGTCGCGAAATTGCCTCGGGTCCGTTCGGTTTCTGCTCTCGAGAATAAACTAAACGGAAACCAGACGTAGCCAGGAGCATCGGCAAAAACGAACGGAGAGGGAGAGCGCGGGACGTGTGAAGAAACACGATGAGAAAAAAAGTATAAAAGATAACAATCCTACGAAAATCTTATCCTTCCGTGCAAACACGTGCGAAGTTGAGGGAGAAACTCAAGATCCATCCTTTCCTTTTTTATTTCCCTTTTATCTTTGTCCCTCGCAAAAATTGGCAACTCTTACCAATTTCGGAAGAAACACGGAGCGAGTACTATTTTACCAATGAGAATCTCGCATTTTTTTAAAAATAATAATAATAAAGACAACAATAACGGTGGTAATTTCATTTTTGTCCTTTTGCTGATTCCTTTTTTCAATTCTCTTCTGAATTTAAGAATATTGAATATATATATCATCGTTAATATTTCTTCGGCGTTCCGCAACGTGAATGTATTTGTCGCAATAGTTGAAAAAATCACTGGAGAAAGCATCGCACTCCCAGGAGAATTAAAAAGAGAGACAGAAAATTTGCTTGTACATGAAAAAATAAGATGTACTTCTGTGCGCCTGTGTGTGTGTGTCTCTGGTCTCTGGTAGAGTCTCGACGTTCGTTTGAAAAGTCGATATCGAAATGAATGAAAAAGAGACACGTGTCAGCGGACGTGTACAAAGAACGAGAAAAAGGATTGAACTTTTCCTTCCTCTTTTTCTCTCTGACGTAAAGAGAACATTTTTTTTCCTCTCTGACATATTACGGATTGAAATTTCAATATTATCCCGCGTTTACTCCGAGGCACACATTTTTCACTCCTTTCAAGCACGAACTCCTCATTCCGACGTATCCGATAATTTAATTCTTATCGGATAATTCGAGAAAAAACTCGTAAATTCAACAAAGTCCTTCTTTTATTTATAATCTCGAACGCAAATGTTGGAGATCGTAATTCGCAGGACATTTTATTTATTCAGAAGTATTCACTTGACCCAATGCGACCCTCTCTGGACCTGGTGTGCTCCGGGTGGAACTAAATTACCCCCGCATCTTGCTTTCTCATGCGCGGTTCTGTTCATTGTCAAGTGGATGTGGCCCAAGTGTGGTCATCCCGGTACCATTTTATCTCCAATCCTTTTATCTTTCATTTCCCCAACACTTTTGTCCTCTCCTTCCCGCCCGTCTCTCCTTGCTCTTTCTCCCAAGTGCATTTATATATGTGCTTCTTTATACCATTGAGGGTTATTTAACCCCAGCACACCTTCCTCTTTGTCTCTCGCGCTTCGTCTTTCTTTTTGTCTTATCTGTCCTACATTTTTTCAAACGTTTCTTTCATTTTCTACAATACCGGAAACCTCTGGCAATTTTTATACGAATTCGTTGGAAGATGCAAATGACCGCATTGTACGAAACGTAGTGAAATATCAAAGACTGAGAGCCATAAATATGAAAGCCAAACTTATTCCTTTTCACGCCCGTATTGTGTATTTTCCTCTTCTTGAGGGGAGTGAACTCGAATTTTCGCATTCTTTGTGAAATACGTAATTTTAACAGAGCCTGATAAGGAAACGATGTTATCTATTCTTTTTTTCATAAAATTATCTCATTTTAATAAAATTCTCAATTAAATTTTGAAAGACTTTTTTCAATAAAAAATATTAAATTGATTCAAGTGACTCTTCACAATATTGCTGATAAAATGTATTTGATCTTTTTTAACGACGGTAGTGAAGTCGAATTTTCGCATTCTTTGTGAAATACGTAATTTTAAGAGAGCCTAATGAGGAAACAATGTTATCTATTCTTTTTTTCATAAAATTATCTCATTTTAATAAAATTCTCAATTAAATTTTGAAAGACTTTTTTCAATAAAAAATTTTAAATTGATTCAAGTGACTCTTCGCAATATTGCTGATAAAATGTGTATTTGGTCTTTTTTAACATTCCTGTTGGCGTTTTTCATAGTATACGAAATGTACATCTCATTAGATCAGAGATATTTTTGTAACGTTCTTAACGTCTGAATTCGTGTATATATATATAAAAAATAATATATACAATATGTATAGTTGAAGAAGATGAGGAATGAAAGAGAGAGCGAGGAATGATAAAACCACACAGTGTGCGAAGCCGGATTGAGGAAAGGAAAATTTCATCACAGCAACAGAAAGTAGCGAGGGCGTAATAGGAAGTGTCTGGAAATATCATTTGTTCCCTTTTTTCTTTTCCTCATTTATATCTCGTCCCCAAGTTGGAATTATCTCGCTCTGATTATTCCCGCATCTGGATAAACCCACTCGGATGCTTCTTCCATTAAAAAACAGGAAAAAAGATTGAAATGTTGGAAAAATGTAGATAAATCGAACAAAAAGAAAACTCGTTGAAATAAAAATGAGTTTTGTAAATCAATTCCGTTGCATTTTCGATGTATCTTTTCTAGGCCATCAATCAAATTACTTTATCTGTAGATCCATACACCATTACCGCACAGTCGTTCTAAATATTAATGAAAATTCGATATACGGTTTTTTTAAAGAAAAATTAAATAAATGAGATGTTCATTCGGGCAAAAATATCGTATTTTTCCAGATAACACGATGAAGTTGGTAAATGACTTCAAATAAATTTTGAGAGTGTCATCTTCTCGCTTTATTTCTTTTCAACGTCCAAAAATGTACGCTTTCTCTTAATATTATCTTCAGTCTTGTCTTCGCGTCGCAAATCTTTTCATTAAAACGTTCGCTCGTTCAATCTCGTTAAAGCGATTATATTCGGGTTTTCATTAGATCACATTCTCTATTATCAAGAGACGCTTTTTAGCTTCTCGATGCCGAGTACAAAAGACAAAGAGAAGAGTTCGCGCGAGCCCTATCGAACTTTTGTACATGGGTACTCGAATGTAACGATTTTCAAGTTTTTTTGTTTTATTAATTAGAGTGATGAATATGGATAAAAAAGATATCATTGTCAACGAGAATGGAGTGGAAAAAAAGTTTTTAAAATAGTTCAGTGACTGTTACGTAGTCTTTTGACAATAATCGATTTTCATTGGCTGATGCGGCCTTTTTGCACGTCGGTGAAGCGCACGGTTCTGCTTTTAGGCGTCACCTAATCGCCGTGACGTTTTCGGTGATTTTCCCTCGTTTTAATTTCGCGAGTGATTTGATCGAGAAGGATAATTTTCGGATATTCACGGAATGTTGTTTAAATCGGGTTTGAGTTTAGGATTCTCATGTGAATTGTGTTGCCATTGAAATTGCAATGACACTTACAGTGGCTAATTTTTAATACAGCATTACAATTGTTATTTTCCTCATGTCAATATAACAAGAAACTTTACCCATAAAAATTTTTTATTTTTCCAATTGAGAGGAAACAAAGAAACAAATTGTATTCGGTTTTTCATCACAAACTGTGTTTACTATAATTATTTAAAAAATTTCAATATCCAGATGCTTGAAAATTTTTGCGAGCTCATTTACCCGGCGTTCAGTCACGTATGTAAAATATTGGAAAGTCCGCAATTTTTTTTTCCATTTCGCGGATGCGCTTGAGGGTTTTTCCTTGCTCTTTTTTGCTCCAGGTGCACTTTTGTACACACCACACCGTGCAAGCCGCAAAATTCTTGCCATAGCGTCAGCCCATTTTTAGCTCCTTTCTTCTCCTTTGGTCGTGAGTGTCCTCGTTTTTTTTTCTCGTCTTCTGTCGGAATCCGAGGATTAGTACCCTCATGGGAATATTCCGTTCTCTCTTCCTCCCGCTATCTTCCTCTCTTTATCTCTGGTATCCCGTGGTTTCCACTTTCAGTCGTACTCGCTATCGACATACGCCAGGCTGGATCCCTTGTAACGAAGAATGGAACCGTTCAGCGTTTCAATGCGTCCGAGCGAAAAAATCTAAAGGATTCGGAAACGAACTGAACGCATTTGTTTCCTTATTTTCCTCTTTCCGTCTCTTTCTTTCAATGTGCTCCAGTTTTCCTCCTTCAGAATACTCTGATCTCTTTTAATCTTTTCTACACTCACAATCAGTCGTATATACCTTGTAATATGTTCCACTAATCCTCCAAAACTAATTCCTCGTATAACGAGCTTTCGACTCTATTGATTTTTCCGTCAGGAAACTTTTTAAATTTTTCTAATTTCCCATTTCAATTCTTTCATTAATAAATAAATGAGTATTAAAAAATAAACGTGTAGCATTTAATACAATAGTGGTAGAACTTTCAGTATCAACCGAGTCGATTAATTTTTTTTCAAATTTAATTTCGAACATAATAATTTATTGTTATTTTTGGTGTCGGATGAGAATAATTATAATTACCCAGCGATAATTATCGCTGGTTAAGTTCTTATTTTAAATAACTCCAAAGCAAATCTGAATTAACAATGTCCAGCAATGAAATTCGTTTCTCCCAATTTAACTTTTCTCGGATAGCAGCCAATTGCTGGAAGTTCAAAGCTGTAATGATGTCGAGTTAAATAGCTTGACCGAATATTGAATATTTAGTTCATATTCAACTTGCACTCTGACAAGCGTGTTAATTGATATTGAAGATGTGTTCATTCGCTCGGTTACAAAATCTCATTATTTGGAGGTTTATTGACCTAACAAGAGAATATTCTTCAAGGTTCTGTACCAGACTATCTGTATTTTTTATAAGTCGTACTATTTATGAACACCCGTCAAGACTTCAAAATCGACATTCAAAGTACTCGCTCTGAGTCTGTATTAATTTTACATGACATCTCTAACCATCTAAAGAAAATGTTCGATGTGCCAATTTCATCAAATTTGGATCCGTTATAATTAGTATCACAAAGACGTTCTGACGATTTGGTAGATATAATTATTAAACAAAGTGTGCTATGTGATAGAGTGAGATTTGAGCTTCCCCGAACTTGCACAAATGAGGAAATTAAACGTTGTACATTTATATACTTGAGCTGAAACGCATGCAGGATTCTCCTCTGGCTTTCATGAATTCAGCTCGCGATTATCGAGAGAGAAGAGCAGAAGGCGTGAGCCACGCATGGTTTGAACACGACGCACTGTACCGTACATCGGTAATTGCATGAGCAAGAGCTCTTTAGATTCGAAGGGTCGGACAACTTGATCCGTGAATAATAAACGAGGAGATTTTCCTTGTGGACGCATAACTCTTGCCCTCGGTGTGTCCCTGTCTCCGAGGGAGAAATCGTAAAGAGTTTACGAGTTGATCCTTCGTTCCCTTCTCGATTCCAGCTCTCAGTGAATCTTCATTTGACAATTCTCGTTCGAGGATCGCTCTCGGGAAATATATTCTCCAGCTATTTATCCAATTTGATCAAGAACTGCAGATATAAGCTTCACTCATCGATCGGTTTGTTTTAGCATGCATTCCCTTGAGTTCTGATCCTCGATAGCGAGTTTGAGTTATTTAAAAAAATCTATTATGTTCATTCCTTGATACAAAATGAAATAAGTTTGAAAATTGAATCTTTTAATTTTAAGTAAAACTTGCCTTCTTCGATTTTTCTGATTTTTTTTCTCTTATTCCGATCAGGTCGGCCTTATCCGGACCGGATAAAGTTAGCCTGATCAGCGCCTGAGAATGATACATCTGGCAAAAATAAGGCAGCCTGATCCGGCCCTAGCCAGGCTGCCTTACGTCATTATTAAAAATGTCTGGCACGTTTTGTTAAGGCTAGCCTGATCCGGCTGTTTTCCGAAACGTATCAGGTTGACATATCAGGGCTATACCAGGACTAGCCTGACTATAACCTATTCAGGCTCGAGCCCTATTACGGCTAGCCTGTACGTATTTTTACCCGACGATGATGATTCTTTGAAATGCAAAATTAAGATTGAATTTTAAAGTTCATTTCATTTCTGGTTTTTACGGTTGTTAATTAAAGAGAAAAAGAATGTGTCATTTAAGTCCTGCTGTACACAAATTTCATTACGTCCATGGATCAGAAGTTGTTTTTAACTGTTTAACACTCATCCCTCCGCAAACCGGGGTGTCTCGTGCCTCGGCCAAAACGAAATTCCTCAATAACGTCGTGAAAAGGGAAGAGCCGAATATAATAAAAATATGATTTTTTTCTTAATTCTATAATTGATACATTGAGTTGAATGTTTCAAAAACCAATATGAATTTTCTCAGATTTTTTCAAATGTATTGGGTGAGTGAAAAAAATGGAAAGACACAAATGACCCCGGTTTGCGGAGGTAAGGTGCTCAAAATACGTTTCCAGAGGAAGTGTTAATACAGGAAAAGTTTTCGATAATTTTTCCCATCTTTTATCCTACTTCAATAAATATGTTTGTTTTTCCATAACGCAAGATTCTTATCATAAGAATCATACTTTTAATAAATAAGGTGAGATCGAAATTTTACGTGATTTCATGTAACCTACATTTCGCAACCTTATATTGCAAATAATTTTATTCATATGTGAATACAAAGAAATATCGCAAGATTTTCATCTACATTGATCTGAGCTCATGTATTTGGATGTATTGCTTGACATTTATGAATTCAAGGAAAATTTACCTTGCGACGTGACTGAGTACCTGAATGTGATACTGAGTTGATACAACAATGTTTCGTTTGACTTATTTTTAAAAAGACAACAAGGTGTAATCAGCATTTTTGCTTGTATAAAAGTCGCGGTAATAAGGACTCAAGGCTCGTACATTTACGGAACGTTAACTCTACGGTCGGAAGTTACCGCTGCTATAAGAAGCCTACTGTCTTTTGATACTTTCATAATTTATTTAATTAATATTTAATCTTCTGTGGCTTCCTATGCGGGTCTGGTGAAGCTATATATACGTGAAAGAAAATACTGGAGAAAGAGAAAAACGGTTCCGGCAGAAGAAAAATAAGTAAAAGAGGCGCCTGCAATTAAATCAAAGGTAAAAAATGGCTCCATTTTTATGTAATGAGAATTCATTTTCTCAAAATTCTACTTATTATAAAAGACGGAACAAATAAATTTAGCAATTAAAGCGTAGGAAAAATCTTCAAAGTCTGAATTGCGTCCCAGGGTATACGTTTCCAAGAGAGATACTGCCAAAAACGTAAACGCTTTGCACTTGTTATTCTTCTTTTGTTTTATTTTAGGCGATCGCATAAAAATAAAAGATATGAAATAATTTTTTTTGTAGAAATACTTTGGAATCAAAACAGTAAAAAATTGACATTAGACATATGTTACACGCGCAATCCCTTTCAATTTTCTTTCATTTTTTGGATATTTCTTTTCTTTTTTATGTACGAAAATAAATTAATCCCGTAGATATTTTGACTATCTTGAATTATATCGTTCGTGCATGCGGATTTATTGTTGTCATTTTATGGACTCGAGTAAAATTTAGTTCGCTACGTGACTGAAGCATCTGAACGTGATTTTAACAATAAGATACCTTTTCTTTGACGTCTTTTAAAAGATAATGAACGTTATCGAAATTTCATACGAATATATTGTTTGTCAATAAATGTATCATATTTTTTTTAAATCAATCACTTTCATATACTGATGAGTTCTGGCACGTATTGAAATTGTTTTTTAGTAATTTCATCTGAAAAATCAACTCGATTCCAAGATGACTTATGAATATATAGACCGTTTAACCGCGAAATGCGACCGCATGCCGGAAATCCGACTTTATAAAGGTAAAACAAATGAATTTACTCCAATCAAAACAAAACGAAACGAAATCACTCAAATCAATCAGAATCTCGTAAATTGGATTTTGTATATCCAAATTGTACCACACGCACGTTATCAAGAGAGATAATTTCAGGAATCTCCATTCTATGCAGTTCACAGAAAAAAAAGAGATAAACATCCCCTGCGTTTATTCACGATAGCAGATAAAATCGTTTTGGAGTTGAACCCGGAGTCTTATTCGCTTGTTCCTGAAGCATACGCTCCTCGAAAGCACTTCTGACTTCAGTCTGCATAGACCTCGAGGAACATTTTTCCCGTGCATACACAAGGGAGAATTTTCCGAACCACTCGATAGGTTTCACCACTTTTCTTCAACCCCCCCATTCACTCTCGCGCCTCATCCTGCATTTCTCGCTAGGACGCACATTTTCGTCGACCCCACTCTCCGCCTTCCATCGCGACGAATTCTACGCGAGAGTTTATTCTCCCCCTCATCGCCGCTTGTCTACACCCTGTCCATGTATTTTCGTTGATAAAAAAATCAGCGCATGCATACACACAGATATGCATCATTCCGCCGAGGCGTCTACAGTTCGAATCCCGACTCCGTTTCTCTCGGTTTCGTCGCGGGCATCGCATCAATTTTTCAAGTCGCGTCTTTTTCGAGAAGGAGCGAGGAAACTTTATCCTTATTTCTCCTTCCTCGTTCTCTCCGTCGCATCCAATACCGTATGCGTATATACATCTGAAAATCCTTGCTCTCCCGGTGCAAACCTGCCCTCTTATATTTCGCGAAAGCGAACGGCTCTTTTCTCCGTGTATATATACGCCCAAGCCTCCTTTTTTCCTTTAGTTTCGAATCGTCTAGGGCAATAAAAATCGCACTCTCCGATCGAATTCTCATTCTGAGCTGCTCCACCCCTCTCACGATTCCTTGTGCTCAGCAATATTTTTTTATCATTCATTCAAGTAATATACTTTTTCAGAGAAAAAATTTCAGTGTATATTTTTTTGGTACGTAATACGAATAGGAAATAGGGCACGGAGCTTTGAACTATTTTTTGTCTCTCTCTCTCTTTCGAAACGCATCCTCAAATGTTCGATAGTCCGTGAATAAAATGAGAAAGTGCACGAACTCAAAAGTTGACACTTTTCTCCAAGTGACTGCTCTTTTCAGCGGGTTTCGCGTGGAAGAGAATTGGGAATTTTTCCTCACCGACCGCGATTTATAGTAGAAAAAGAGAGGAAGAAAGAGTGAGAGAAAGGGTGAAAAAATTCGTATATTCGTATTCAGAGGAGCGTTTCGCGTGACTCTACGATAATCATTGGACGTGTCCCGATCGACGAGAATGAGGGGATTGACGCAGAGACGGTATATCTCGCACTGTGGAAAAGGGAATGAAACGGAGTTACACTCGCGTGTGTATGTATATATATAGCACGGGATGAGAGAGCTCAGAGAACTGGACCAGTCAGTGGCCTACGTGACTTTCGTCACGTTATTTTTTTATACTTTATCTCATTTTTGTTTCTTCTCGTTCTCTCCTCTCTTTTTCCCGTCATTCTTCCTTCCTCTTCGCCTCTATTTCAGCTGGTAGATAAAAGTGAAGTTACACACCCCTTATCGCAGTTTCCTCGCAGTCCCTCCTCGTTTTTTTTTCCGTCTCTCCGGTTCTCTCGGCACTCTCTTTTCATTTTCTCATCCGAAAGCTGATACAGACGAACGGAATACGAAATACATTTCCCTTTTCTTCATTTTCGCTTTATTCAGGGATTCAAGAAGCCACGTTGACGAAACGGCAGGCATTTGAGAAACGAGAAAAAGAAAGAGGTGAGAGAGAGAAGGAGCGGGAAAAGTCGGGAATTTACGTGTCCACGAGGGGTAAAGATTGGATTAATTTATCGACCGGAACATATCTCGTACACTTTTCTACATATACGTCTCCGTCGATCGTTACACGTTCAACCTGGCTATGCAGTGTACATTCGCGCCTCGAGCTTTTCGCTCTCTGGAGCAAACGGGACCGAGAGAGGGCGATAAAAAAGAAACGTTTCGTTATGAACTCACTATCGGGTTCGTTTATCGAAGGAAAAGTAATGTCAAACTTATTTTTATACTCGACTCTATTAGCGACTGACATCGAACGAGAGATACTTGACGTTCGATGGAAAAACGAACACTTCGAAAATTCGTCGCGCTGGATTTTTATTTGATTTATAATGTCGAACGGAATTCAGGGTGAGATTTTTTTCTGACTTTCATCAAACTTCGAAAGGTTCTTCGAATCACCGTCTGCAGATTACGAGAGCGTTATCATATTTCTGACGTTACTACCCCCCAACGTGTATTATAAAAATTATCATATCATAAAAGTGAGATAAACTTTGCATGCGAACGCGATATCTTGTCCTTAAGAGGTTTTATAAGTGGTACGATCATGGTTAATTTTTTCCTTATAAATCTCGAGTGGAAGAAAAAACTGTAATTCCCAAAAATTCACTGGTTAAATCTCCCGTCGACACTGACGTTCAAAAAAGTAGAGAACGAAAGAAAGAAAATATAATAAAAAGTTCCGCGATAAGAATGTCAGGGAGACGAGCACAAAGAAAAAAAAGAAATCTGCCGAGATAGGGGGAGAAAAAAGAAAAGTTTGTTTAATGTATTTTGCATGCAGGGAAGTTCGTCAAGAGAAAATCCAACACTCCGGCTCAGCTTTGGCGGGTTTTTTCTTCTCATCGCTCTCCCCGTGTATTGTTCCTTTTTATTTCTCATTCATCAACGGACTGATCGGTGCGTGAGGAAACGAGATAGCAACAGGGGGATAAAGAGAAAGGGACGAGTTTTCGTATCATCGTATGCTGTATGGATCCGCACATGTTCTCGACTTTATCGTTGCTCCAGCTCAACATTAAATAAACATAGAACGCGACCTTCCTCTCTCTTTCTCTCTCTATCACACCCACGCATACGTACGCATTACTGATATGTAACTTTACACATGATACAGCAGCTGAGCTCGTTAAAATAACAGTAGGGAGGAAGAGGAAGAGGAAGAGAGACATCAATGACGAGAGAGAGAGAGAGAGGAATACGTTTTCCGGATTTAAAGATGTTTGAAGGCTCCAAATTATCCCAGACCTTGGGATACAGAAATTTCGATTCATGCGTGAATGTAAAAAAATACGTTATGAAAGATTTGGATAGCAAAATCTTTGAGAATTTGCGAAGAATTGCGTCACGTATGGGAGAAAATACGTTCGAGCTAGATTTCCAAATGATAGCGAGCTTTTATGGAATATAAGATTGGTGTAATCCGTAAAACGATGTGTGTACACTCAAACACGAGACTCGGAACCAACGTTTGATCACTCGTGTGTTCAGAAACATGCGTGTACAAGTAGGAAACAGTTTTTATTCTCGATGAATGGCAGATTTTTCATTTGTGTCTGATGAAAAGCAGAGAACGGTAAAAAAAGGTTTTACCGAAAAGAAACGACGAGTAGTAACTTGCGGTACATTGTTTCCCGTACGACTGTCAATTTAATTTCAATTGTTCCCATTCATTCGTACTCAAAATTCGTTTTTCCTGGGCATATTTCTGCAGTAAAAAGTAAAATATAAGTGCGAATGGTTGTGCGAGACAGAAATGGAACGATATGTGGACTGATAATTGTAAAGAGAGAGAGAGAGAGAGAGTCGCTAAAACGTATATAACTTAAAAGATTGTATTGGAAATATTGGAATTATTGAATGAGAGAGAAAAAAATTTCGCTATGCAAAATGGATAGAATTAATTAAACGTGAAGATAATATGTGTGTACAATTCTCGAGAGTTCAGGAGCACAGAAATAATGCTTATTATCGGTTGTTTGCGTTCTCCAAAACTTCGAAATTCCGTCACGAATTTCCTCATCTGTCTCTATGTCGTCTCGTTATACCGAGCAGAGGACGCATCATTGTTCTAACCGAAACTGCATCTGTTTACACGAGGCATGATTCAACTGATTGATTTCCCAAACTCACCATTCTAAATGCACACGACCAAATATTTTGCTTATACACGTCGCTGAGGTCGATGGATGCAAATAAAGGAAATAAAACATTAAAAAGATCTAAATAACTTGGTTTTGTTACATGAAATTTTGCGATTGAAAGAATTGTCCTGAAATGAATGAAAAATAGAGATAGTTCGTAATAAAATAAAGGCATCAATTTCCCAATATTTTCAGCAGCCTTCACGAAGAGACGCATGTTTATGGGTACTTAAAATCTTCAAAAATTTTCAATATTTTTGTTGGCACGGAATATGATTTTCGTGAGGATATCGTCAGGATTTGGTACGTTTCCCAAACTATTCCCAAAGTGGAAAATTGCATCGATATCTTGCTGAGAGGGATGAGGATGGTCCTCGAATGTGCATGGACTTTAGTTACGCGCATGTATATACACGTACGGTTAACTTACTCAAAGTGGAGATTGAGCTAAACAAACAGTGCCAATGCACTTCCGTCCCTTCATCATGAATTCGTGTGGACAAATTGGTATTTACAAGTTAGTCAACGTTTTATATAATACTATGTACACTATGATATGTCCACGATTATGCTGTCGAATAATTGAAGCAGGGTAGTTCAACACACGGACAATTTTCGTCACACGAAACGCTTTACATTCGTGTAAACATCCTTTTTACTATTTGGGAGTTGGTCTACAGAAATACTCTAATTGGGCAAACTTTCTGTAATGCTAAAGGGAAATCTATAGAAATTTTCAGATTCCCCGAACGGGATAAAAAAAGCACATGAGCTCTTGATGACGCACGAATAATCGAATCCATGCAGACGATGACGACGTTGGATGCCTTTGCAAAGGGCACGTTGATAATGATGATATTAACGATCTCACATATTTTTTGCTACATGCAGGATTATTAAGGTCCTAGTAGAAGAAATCCAATTAGAAATCGAAGAGACGACGTGAAGGATTCAAGAATAGAAGGAGAATGTGGGTGGAAAAAAGGACAGGGATCTCATTAGGGAGCGAGTCCTCGAAGGAAGAGGGTCGCGAGGAGGGCTTACAATTTTAAGGGATATTTTACCAGGGATGCTGCTTATTCGTCGAGAGTTTGAAACTACTGGCCTAAAGCGTACTGTATAGGAAGAGGCGGAGGCGAGTTGCAAGATTTACGACGCGATACGGATTTGGAAAGGTCTGAGAGGAGAAAGGGGCGAGGCTTCGTTCTGGCGAAGAGTAGAGAGTGCGCGAGTCGTGCAGGGCAACGAATTGAAAAAGGACGCGTTTTTCCTTCTCGTGTACGGAACGGTCAAGTTACGATAGGTTATAAAATGTGCAAGTATATCTGTACATGAAAGAAAAAAGTCCATCAGCGGCTGCGGCGTCGAGGCACCCGGAGAATCCAGGTACCACAAAATGGACGGAAAGCATCCATTTTGTACGAATACCAGTGGAAAACGTGATTCTCGTCATTTTTCACTAAGGAATAATGTACAACGTTCATTCTTTTCTCTGTTCAATTCCTTTTCGCTCCTCTTTTTCTCGTTTTCATTCTCCCCTGGTTCTCTTTTTCTATTCACATCGGAACGTGTACATTTTGTTCTCCTCATGGTAGATTTAGCGTTTCCCGATATCAAGGCACGGTAATTTCTTGACCCCAAATAAAGGATGACAGCTGTGGAGACAGAGAGAAAAAAGGAACCGATTAAGACGTTAGCTCTTGTAAAGTTAAATTACACGTTTGATCTGTCAAATTCAAAACTTTTCAATTTACTGTCGAAATGAATGGATCAATCGAAAACCTAATGAGACTTCTTAAAATTAACTTTTCTTTCATTCTAGATCTAGAGTAATTAATTGCTATTTAAAATCTATGGATTGATGCGACTTTTATTTTTGAGATTAATTTCGCATTGTGATCATATAAGCAAGATCTTATGTGAGGCTTCACCACAGGAGCTCACGAATTTTGTTAAGCTGCTTTTTCTAGGATCGTTCATCCGCGTTCGAAAACTTCGAACGAGAATAGACGTGAAAACTTTCGCTGCCGATGATTGATGAGCTATCAAAGAGATGAAAATGTAGCGATGGAATGAAACGGAATGGATAAAGGCGTTATAAATTTTGCACCTTTCAGTTTTCTTCACGTATTTCTATTCTAGCTTAAAAGTGAATAAAAGATAAGCGGAAAGTTCAAAGTTTTTCAATATCAGATGCGTTCATCATCAATTTTTACGACATCATGCAATTTATGTCTCCATGCCAATTTATCATCAATATCTTGATGATGATCCGGATCAACGATAGTGGACGCACGGTTATTATATGTATAGTGCAAGGTTTTAACGGTTTCCCATGTTGAGCAGCGTTCAGCACAATCAATACTGCAATAGACACTGGTGGGTCAACCACGAGCAGATGTTTTTCAAAGTTACACCAATGCTGCAAATTAAATCCTTAATATCAATGATTATATGGGCTTTTCTGGCAATTAATCGTGTTTTCTGTTAATGCAATAAAAGTAGTGAAGTAAGTTGGACTAAAACGAAATCAAGACAGGATAAAGGATTTGAACGATGAAGGAGTATTGAATAAGCAAACTCAAATTGTTGATGTATTATTGATGATAGAAGTGATCCACTTCTTCAATTTCGATGTTGCAAGTGCAGATCGACATCAAGAACGAAGTAACCGATCGGTACATTTGTTAACAAGCTTTTTTACGGATATCTAGATATTAAATGGTAGCCTGCCAATCTATAGTGATGGCACTTAAAACGTAGAGTTATTTCGAATAATCTCAAACGTTGATCTTTGAATTCTACAGCTCGATATCTCTTCTTCCGGCTTTTTTGTCTGTTTCCTCCCTGGAGGAATTCTCTCTCGACCTCTCATGTTTGAGATTTCATCGAATCATGCCAAGATCCGAGGCTCGCCAAAGAGCTTGCACCATTGCTTCTCCTGTCCGTGATCCTCAGAGATCGCTCGAAACACTATTGTGGAATGTATACATGCAGCGTGTGGTTGTGTATAATCTTGAAAGAACAGAAGACGTAGTTGGTGTTCGGACAAGTGGAAGAAGAGATCCCTGATGGCTATTGGAAGAGGCGCCGTTCTCTTTTTCTTCCTTCCGTTCTTCTTCCATTTTCGGACTAGCCGCACCCTATCTTAGTCCTGGATCACGTGCATCTTCCCAGACACTGAGAATCTGGTGGGTTATTCCATTGACAAGTTACGAGAGCGGTGACAAATCGATGAATGGAACGAACACGCAGGACACAGGTTTTACGAAGTGATTATGTGTATCAAAGTGGTGCGTATGTTGGTTCTTGTTCGGATTACTAATACTCAGAGTCATTTTATTGAACTGACCACGATTCCATTCTCATTTTATCTCTTTTTCATTGATTTTGTAGGAGAATAAATGGACGTTTTGAAAACGGTAAGGATTTGTCTCCTATCTAACTGTGGATTCGGTTCTCTCGTTCTCATATTCTCTTTCTGGCTCGGTTCTTTCGGGCCATTCTTTACTTATCCTTTAGAGAATCCAGGATATAAACGGAATAACTTTCCACTTTATTCGATGGCGGCTCGATCGTCCGAAAGCGATTACAGAACGAAATGAAAGGAGATCAGAAGAGGAACCGGGGAAGATAAAAAAAGTAGACTAGAAGGAGGGTAATGTCTGGATGTCCACGACGAGGAGTATATTTCAGCAATCTTCCTCGAGTGAGACTGAAAACTCTTAGCTTCGTTGCCTCATTGCGGTCAGAGCGTGTGTCCTTCACGTGGATAAGTCTGAAAAGATATCGTTGGAAGACCTTCTAAGGGAAGGACTTGTGTTAAGATATGCGGGAAAGCTTGCTTCCTTTTAGCGAAAGGTTTCGCCAATCCTCAGAAAAATCCTTCATCGTTTTTTTTCCTCACTCGGCAACGAAAGATTTCAGGTCCTCGTCAGTCAGGAAGACGAGAGTCGGGACTTTGAGACGACAACCACTATCTTCAGGAGAAGAAATGAGATGCTCTTTTTCCACGAATTTGAACATCGAACAAAAATGTAAAATTCATCCATCTCTGTCTATCATTCCTCAAGTACGTAACTTTAGAATTTCTTCATACCTCTCGTTAGAATTTACTTTTCAAATCGAGAACCAATCAAAGAAATAATCTTATTTCTTTGCGATAAGAAAATCCGAACTTTATCTAAGAATCATCTCGCGATTCATCCTCGTGGCGAATGAGTTCTGCAGGAACTTAAATCGATTGAGAGATGACAAGTAAACTTTGTGGACATTCCGTCAAGAATATAGGTGATGGAAGGTTAACGAGAAAAGAGAAAAAGTTTATGGAAAAGGACAACCATGCGTGCGGAAGACACCCGGAATTAGGTAATAAAAAGAGAAAAAACCAAGTTCTCATCTCAAAAATGTTCATGCGAGAATTAAAAAAGTGGACACAAGTGAACACAAAAAACTGGAGTACTGGAAGTTAGGTCTGCCTAAAGTACCCCACAAAATGTTCTTCACCTTTTTTTGTTTCGTGTTTTTCGCTCTTGTCCAACGAGTAAGCTGATTAAGTGATTACCTTTTTTCCCTCTTGACTCCTGTTCTCTCGCAGTAATCCTCCATCCTTGCATTTTTCTTCCTTAAAAGCTACCAGGATAAAGGAAAATTTTGTTTAAAGCCAAGAGTTGTTCTCACTACAGCCATCATGGGAAAATTCTCGCAAGAGGATTAAAGCTATAATTACACGTCAAAATTTCCAAGATCGGTCAACATGTTCGCTACAAAAAAAAACAGTCGGCAAAATTAACAACCTTGCACATGATAATCTAGTACTAAAAAAAATCGCAGAGTTAAAAATGTTGAAGAGAATAAAGAATAAAAAACGTTCAGATTATTTGGAAAATAATTCGAAACCGGAGCAGGAAAAGAGGATTCGCGGAGTTTTTTCTCAGTGGCGAAAATAAATGTTGGATAGAAAAAAAAATTGGAAACTCCAATAGGGAAATAAAGTGAAAAAGCTCATGTTGGTTTTCCTCTAAAACATACACACGTGTGATCGGTGTATGTAAAGTAAATCCTCAGAGGGCTGAGAGAAAGCGAGCTGGTGAACCCCGGAGCTAGATTCGTTTCAAAGAACTTGTTCATGTGGTTTTGTTGTACGTTGTCCCGTAGGGTCTTGACGTTTCGTTATGCGATTCCTTCATTTTTTTATCCTTATACCGCTATAGTAATAGTCCGTTTTTGTGTCCGCTAAGAAAATCAGGCAAAAATAATACTTTACTGGTCCGGTATTCCTTTTTTCTTCTTTGTTTTTCCCATACGTTCCGCCGTTCATTTCTCATTTTATCTTCGTGAAAATCCGTTTTTCCATCGTTCTGAATTCTCCATCTTGCGTGTATTTCCGAGGCCACGAAAGGCAACCTCTTCTCGTACCAGATGCCATTTCCCCTTTCTTCGGCCTGTGTCCTTGCTCAAAGATCTCCAATCATGAGTTCCCTTTTTTCCAGGCAGCGGAGAACTATACTCGAGAGTA
This sequence comes from Cremastinae sp. B BG-2022a, assembly GCA_030522605.1. Taxonomy (NCBI): domain Eukaryota; kingdom Metazoa; phylum Arthropoda; class Insecta; order Hymenoptera; family Ichneumonidae; species Cremastinae sp. B BG-2022a. Next base: position 29,744 of record JAPYYX010000854.1, read on the forward strand.
ATAACGAATGTCGCTCAAGAGAATACGATGGAATTGAACCTACTCAGATTTGCCGACTCTATTCTACGATTTACCTCCCTCTGTCTGTTTCTCTCTCCATTTATTTTCTACCACTTTCTTTTCTTTCCTCGAATATTCGTCATGAATTTCCGTTCCCGAAGGACATCCCGCATCTGGATGCTAAAACGTACATTCTACATGCTTGCATCCTTTTCCTCTTGAAAAATGTGCCTGCAACCAACCTCGTTTGTTTCCTGATGGCAATAACATATTTGTGTTATAAAAATACAAAAAACTGGCAATATAGTTCTGATCACAACGCATGAGTATTTATTTATTTATTGTATTAAGTATGTATTTTAAAGTGCGATTACTCATAAAAAAGTGTTAAGTGTGTAATTGACCACTAAATTATAGACTTGATACCTGTGTATGCCCAATTACCGTAATGATTTTATGGCGTTAATAATGTTTGATATTTTTTATCCTTATCGACATTAAAAGGATGACTAATTTGACGGTTATATAAAATTGTAATAGATGTTTAATTTAAACGTTATCGACGTACGCGATTATCGATTCGTATGATACAGCATGAACATGAGCTTAATGCTATAGCTAACGACGATGATAACGCCGTTAATAAATTTTCGATTGAAATACTAAATGAGAATTTTACTCTCTTTGATTTTTCATATATTACTATAATTTTCAAGATATTATACATATTACATATATCAAATACTTGAATGTTCTTTCCGATATTGTTCTGTTCAAGGTTCTGTGAAAGAGTGATATTCAAAAAATCATTTACAAAACTTATCTGGAAATTAGGAAGCAATAGAAATTAAGGATAAATTCGAATTCTAAATGAAAGGTACGAAATCCTGTCATTTTTACAAATTTTCCATTTTCTGTCTGAATTATTCGGCTATTTTTTCGTTTGTGAATACGGTTTCAATGAGGGCTGATAATAAAATAGATCGAGAAGGGCGCCAGGGAACTTGGAAATAAATAATGAAAGCTCATTCGATGCACAAGAGAGCCGTACAAAATGAAATATTTCACGCCAGTCGTCTTATATATCTTTCATCGAAAATGTCGATCGAATACGTCGATATTCTATATGCTGTTGAAAAATATTCTTAAAAAACCGCAGTTTGGTTGAAAAATATATGCGAGGGCTTTCTACAATCCGTTGAGCTCTGAGCCACTTTTACCAGAGGGAAAAAGTTCTGGTCCGATTTTTACAAATAAACAGTAAATCACGAGAACGTGATTTCCCGGTATTATTATGATCTTGTTACTAATGTAATAAATCATTAGTATAACATAATTAATAATAATAATAATTAAAATCAAACAATCCCTTGTATTCTGCTTTTTTATTGACAAAAAGCAACCGAATCATATGAACACATCAGGTAATTAGTAAATGAGTATTTACTCTCGTTCGTATGGAATTTGGAAACATGGAATTTCTCGTTATTAATAATAAATCATCAACAGCTCATAATTAATAAAAATAATAATAAAAATCAAGCACCCCCTGGATCCAAATTTTTTATATAAAAAAAGCGACTGAATTATGTGAACATATCAAGTAATTAGTAAATGAGTATTTCCTCGTATGAAATTTGCCGGAGCTTAATTTTACTTTATTCTGAGAAATGAATAAAATCGAGAATTAATAGGGATTTTCTTTCCTCGTCTAGTCGTTATTCCGCGATTTTTTTTCATTTTTTAAATATTCCTTGATCACATACTCTACGTCCACGGGTTTAAATTGCTCGTTTAATTTTTTAAGTGCTCAGTTATACGTGCGACATATCGCGTGAAGTGAGATTGAACGGAACGAGAAAAAGGAAGAAAAAAAAATAGAATGGAGTGCAAAGAATTCTGAATGTAGTCTCGTCCTCCACAAAATTCGCTTATCGGAAATTCAAGTCGTCCGAGTCGCAGTTAAGCCAGAGGGAAAAAGAGAGAGATCGCGGAAAAAAATGCTCCCGTTCAATTGTCGACGAAACGAAAAATCAGAAGGTTTCGGTACAGATTCTCATAATGTTCCTTTTTTCCCCTTTTATTACGATCCGATTTTTCTCTCCTCTTTCTTCGTTTAACGAACTCGCTTCAACAAATTTCCTGGTAGCCGATTTCATCGTGGTTATGCGATACCAAATCCACCCTCGATTCTCTTCCTTTCTCTCTCCAATCGCCGTGGGTCGCCCTCGCTCCCTCGTCGGAGTCTCGCCTCATCAGCGAGATAAGCCATTTCCGATTCAGCGTTTTACTCTCTCTCTCTCTCTCTCTTGATCTCTTTTCTTCCCTCTTTAGTCGATCCCTTATTCTATCGTACATCAAATCGACCATTATCACGTACAGAATTGTTTACACAAAACTTTGAGCAAAAAATTAATTTTTCCTCTACACGAAAATAATACCATTGTTGAAATATAAGAACGTATAAGAAATATCGAGATTTTCTATGTTTTCCATTACGTACGATTTTCTTTTCCGTAAAATAAAAAATAATTCATTTTAATTTTATTATCAGAATTTCTCAATATTCGAAAAAGGGCTTTTTACAATTTGTACATTCTGGCATGTAATTGAATCCATCGTTTGTACATTATTAATGAAATATTTTCCCTTTCCCACCTGATGCATACTCTCGAAAAATATTGCAATGTCTTCCCTAATTTTTTCTGTTCTGCGTACTTGTATACTAAACAAAATATATGTGTCCATATTTTTTTTATTCGACGTTTACGTACCACGTGATGTGTATGATGAAAATTGCGAGTGCACAAAAGCGTCTGCATCGACAGAAAAAATGGAAAAGCCGTAAAAAAAAGTGAAAAAGTAGACAGAGGGACAAAAATGTAAAAAAGTTTGCATTCGGTTTCAAAGTCTCTACTCTCCTTCTCTCTCGTCTCACTCTCTCCTTCGTATAATATAAGCGCTTTTTTCCCTATCTCGATACCATTGTTCCTCTCTTCTCTTTTTTTTACGTCAGTCCGGACCGTACTTTGAGAAGAACTTTTTATATTCATCCTTGAATACAGTTAAGTTTTTCCAGCTGACAATATCCTCAGATATAACCATGGTCGACTGTTATCATTTTCTATAATATAACGCTTCAGGAATGAAAGACATTTACATAAGTTGAAAATCTTCTCTCATACTTCCCGTGGACGTTGCTTCCCCCTTTTTTTTCTCTTTTCATTCAAAATATAGCAGAGCCCGTGTGAGCTTTATAAACGGGCCGCGTCCCCAATTTTTCTCCTCTCTTCTATTTTTCTCTTTCTTTCAGCTTTCATCGATCTCTCCTTCCCTTCACATTTCTCCTACTTTATCTTCACATGGACCACATTTTTCTCGCTCTCTTATTCTCCCATATCCTCGTAGTATAACTCCCCTTGTGAAATTCTATTACAGCAGGCTCTCGAGAATCGATTAGTACGAGACGAGTCTTCATAAAAATCTGGCGTTTCTTTCACATTGGACGACCATTTTTGTCGCTTTGCAATCTGTTTTTCAAACAAAAAATGTACATTAAAAATAAAAAGTTACTTTCAGACGCTGAATTTATTGATTCATAAATATACTTGTAATTTTTTTTTCGCTTGCCTCAAAATATTTTAGTCACTACAAGTTTGTTTTCTTTTCTATAAAACGTAATTTCTTCAATGATAAAACACGTTCTGATAATTGAACGATCTTTCACTCATTTATAAAATAATCAATATCCTATATTTTTGCTGCTGAATAAAAATTTGTATTCAGATAATTGAATAGAAACCAAAAGTCGAATACGAATCCTCTTTTATTTTGGAAGATTTTCAACGCTTAATTATTGAGACATCAGTCATCAACTGTAGGAATGTTTACCTTAGTGAAGAAATATAAGAAAGAACGCGACGTGCAAACTTATTTCCATAAAACTCGGATTTTATCGACCCGCGACGTCAGTCCGTTCATATTTCCCTTTCTCTACTTCTTTTTTCCGATGAAAACGGAAGAGTTGAAGTATAGGAACAAAATGAGGAAACGAATGGAATGAGAATTTGAAAAGCTGTTAATACGCTCTCATGAATTCAAATTCATTATTTTTTGTATTCGAATTTACAAATTATCGTTTCTAATTAGAAACTCCGTGGACTGTATTTTAAATATCGAGATATTCATAAAAACCCATAATTTCCCTTGTTCACCTGAAAATATCGAAGCAACGAATTATCAATATCCATCAAATCCATCGACTGCGAGCTAATTGAAAAAATATAAACGAAAATAACTTTTCCCGGACAGCGAGAAAGAAAGAATGAGTGCGGTGGAAAAGTAAAAAAATAATTAAAAAAGAAATAATAGTTTAACGAGAACACAAAATTCGCTCGCGGGAAGCAATCACTTCATAAATATTAAAAATGTATTCGTCGTTGCCGAGGCGCCTGCGGTTCCGTTCGGCGGCGGAAAAAAAACGAAACAAGGGCCGTAAGGGAGGGAAAAAATTGGAAAAAGCTTCGATGAAAATCAAATACATACGTACGCGTCGTAAATTTGTTTCCCATGCGACGTGCTATGCGCAGGAGAGGGTCCAGGCCTCATTTGCCGACGAGAAAACTCGTTTACAAGTACACACATTGGATTTTCATTCCTCGTTGCGTATACCGCTCCACGTAATATCTACAACAATATGTGGATTCTCACGATATTGATTGATAATAGGGATATTGATCAGAACAAACGTCTATGACTGATTGCTCTTACGATATTGATTCAGAGCTAAAGTGTTTCCTATGCAGTGCGCCTGAGTTCTTTAAATTTCTCTCACCACCCCAAGCTTTTGATTTTTTTTTCAAACTAAAAAAAACAATCACAGATCATATTAAAGCTTTACATAAGTATAAAAAGCTTTGAATAACGTCTGTATAAACAAACGAGAACATTTCATAGAATATTTCTGAACATAAACCAAAAGCTCCCGGATTTATTTTACCATTGTGCGATTGAATTGAATGAATTTGTTCTATACAATTTTTGAGTAAATTCATCAGGTTACCGCTTATTTCTATTGTTTTTGTTTTCATAATACACAAAACTAATAATATGAAGAATACTATCATCTTCCTGAAGTTGATAAAACATAACTCTGGTTTGTGAGTTTCTGGCATATGATATTAAACGTATTTGAGCATTCATACTTTCTCTTCTCTTTGCTGAAGTTAAAAACATCCCTTGACTCCACGTGAGAAAATTTTCTATCTTCTCTGGAAGCATGAATACATACACAACGGAATATTGCTTTACTTCTTATTTCATATAAACAGGTTAAGCTGGATCGTACTTGTCGTCTTTCCCGTCAGCTTCATTCCTTCTCTCTCTCTCTCTCCTTCGTCCTGTAATTTAAACTTCTTCAAACAAGCCTCGCTCGGTTCTCTTGCTAACTGTATTTCCAAGTGTATGTACGCGTTTTTTCTTCTTTATGTGCTTGTGTGTAAAGATATGAAAGCGCAGAGTTTCATTTTTTCCCCGACATCAGAAAACGCAGTTTTTTCTCGCTTTTCTGGGTTAGGTTTGTCTCTCTCTCGGTCTCTCTTTTTCTTACAACAGTTTTTCTAGAAGGGTCAAAAGGTGAAGAAAGAGGTGGCTAACTCCTTGACGCTGTGGTCGTAGCAGGAAAATCCTATCCGGACGCAGAAGAAAAGTTTCGACCGGATTAAAAAGTTTCAGTCGCCCGATCCGCTTTCTCTCTTTATCATTCTCTCGCTCTCTGGCTTCATCGCGATTTTTTCCCCTTTTTTTGGTGGTTCGTCTTGCTCATGTTTGGGTTACGAAAGTGGAAAAGCTCCGCACGGCCTGTGTGGAAAAGGGGTTTCGCGTGGCATTGACAACTCGTCCGGATCGGAAACTCAAGCGTGGATTTTCTCTTCGCGTAAATTCGAAACTCCGTTCACCGAGGTTACTCGAGCTTTGCTGAGCTTTCAAAAATTACGTGAGGACGAATGGACAAAAAAATGGGATACTAGATATAACGAATAAATACTAACTAAAATTCCAAATAAAATAATATTTAGAATCAGATAAAAATGAAATTAAAGAATCTTCTCTATTTCGCCGACACATTGAACTAACAAATTATTCCTACATGTGGCTTTCAAGATTTCACGCACATTTGAGTATAAAATATCTTTTCCGCTATAATTATTGTAATAATAATAATGAAACGCCAAAAGTTCTTCGCTGATTGCCTTGAAATTTTGACACGTTGCCTCTGTTTGCTGGGGTGTATTTACGTACTTGTTATATATTCCATATCCCAAATTGGCCATCATTCGATTTTATCAGAGATGTGGTTTTTTTTATCGGAGGCGGGAAATGCGTTTATGCGCCATAGGGTGCTTTACCACAGCTCCCTGTGTATCGAACTCCTCTTTCAATACTACCTACCAAAACTCCCCTCGAACATACCTACAAAATTGAAAAACTCACGAACAACGTTTACTGCGGCAGAGATTGCTCAGACACACGTTTTGTCTCTGTCAATTCTTGAAAATTATAAACGTTGGGCAAAATAGTAAAAAATGGTAATCAGAAAAAATGTATCTTAATGTTTGTGGGAGATTTTTCAGGTGAATTCAGATTAATGCATTTTCAATTTTCATGGTATATTAACATTGTTATCGTACATGTATTGATAGTGAAGATTAAGAATGTGTACCACGTCAATTCCACAGTACATCTATTTGATTTTTCAACTTGATTTTGACGTCGAAATTTTAATAGCAATACATTTAATTATGATTTTTGTGTCGTTATTCATAATTAAATTAATACGTAAAATGAAATTTGGTAGAGATTTGACTCTCTGTTGCCGAGTTCAACATGGCGGACATATAGTGTTAGATAGGGTTATCCGGAATGCTATACTGACACGCAAAAATTAAACACAAATATTTCTTTGACGAGGTCGGTAACGATATTTTTTTTTCCACATAATGTCAAGCAAATATATAAAGTTTCTAAAAATAAGTTTTTCGACCCGTTGTAAATTGTCAAAAATTAATTACACCGGCACACAAAAAAAAATAAGTGGCGATTACTTTTGACCGGACCCACCTATTTCTATGTATTTTGACCCGCTGAATTCGAATTTGGGGTCAGATTGGCCAATACACCTCCAAATTTTCGAGTAAAATGCAAAAAACCGCTAAAAATGACCAAAAGTGGCGAAAAATC
>JAPYYX010000855.1:0-36957 GCA_030522605.1 Cremastinae sp. B BG-2022a
AAAATTAATTTTCACTTATTTGAGGTATAAGAACATGCTCGCCAAATTTTATCAAATTCTTATCATTTTTCAATTTCCTATGTGTTTAACATGCGATTGCAGTAACCATCCTCAGAAAACTCAAAAATACACCCAGAAAATTTGAAAAAAAACACTCTCTATTTCTCACATTACCAAAACCACTAAAAGCGATATATAGCGATACAGTTTCAATCGGTGGTAAATTTTTTAATTTCGTTGAAAAAAAAACAGAAAAATGCAAACAGTGCTTCTCGCTAATTGCACTTTCGAAACAATATTTTTTGTTCATATTTTAAATAATCCCTTTGAATTTCTTACCATTTTGTATACCTTCTTTTTTATATTTTTTACCACATATCTCAAAAAAATAATAATTTCTAAGATCTGGGAAATTTTTTGATTTTCCCCACTTAACGTAATAATTTCTAATTTTTGTATCTTCTATATTTTTATGTTTGTAAAAACATATATCGAAACACATACATAATGCAGATCTTCTTTGAAAAATCATGAATTTTTTTTTTATATTGACACGTCTATAACTGGGATAAGTTTTGTTTCAACTTCCATTTTAATGGGACCCTCTGTAAATGAGACACTAGCTTGGTAAAACCTGGATATCTGGTAACCTCGGTAAATGGGACACCTCATAAGTGGGACAACAATTCTGGTCCCTTGAGATCCCATTTATTCAGGTTTTACTGTATATACCAAATTTCATGGCTGGTCGACAAAGAAAATTGTCCAGTGCAGGTGCCAATTGACCACGAGGATTTTTATATGTACTTGTCAAAAAATACTATACTGCTTGAAAAATGCATGCGGTCAGCAGATACTTAGTCAAGTGCACTCTGAACAATTTTGCCGGGTGTGTGGTAAAAGCCTTGATTTCGCGTTGTACGTGGAAACGCTTCGCACGTTCTCCCGAAAAAAATACGCATGCACGCTCCAGGTCCGGCCATGCAAGGCTTTCTCCAGATTTGTATATTAGATTGTAACGTTTTTGGGTTTTATATTGACAGCTTATTCGCATCTGCGCTCAAATTAAGAGTAACGCTCTTATCTTCAATCGTTGCTCTTATCTTCAAAATCAGTCTAAAGGGCTGTTTAGACTATCCGAATTTCTTGTTATAAAATGTGTCTAAGTTCTGCCACAAAATTTTCCCATTTTTGATTTTCAAATTATCCAATATAGATATATCTATTGCATCTCTTTCTCGCGATCTCTCGGATGGATATAATGCCAATGAATCCTTTGCACGCAATAACCGAAACATCAACCGCGAATACTCGAACTTTGGGTACGCCCGACGCTATCTGCGACAAAAGGTCGCACGGTGATGCATGTCGCTGGAAGCCTTCCAATTTGAAGCATTTTACCTCGAATATATATTTTAGTATGTTTTGTCATTGCGGAGACAGATCGATATCGCAAAAGTTTTTTTTCCTAGAATTGGATACCTGTTTTTACACATTCTGGCTCATATCGGTACTCTGATGTTTCGGCAATATCTTATCAATTACCCAATTTGTCGTCGTGTGAACGTTGACCAAAAACTCGCTAGATCGTACTTTCTGTACCTCACGGGATCATTTTGTAATCAGTTTCTTATCTGTCAGCGGCAATCACAAAAGCCACAGAGTTACTAGATTTCGTAAATCACAATTTTTCTTTCAACATCGAAACTTTTAAAAATTATGGTATATCCGAATTTATTATATAAAGATTTTTATAAAAATTTGATAAAAATATTAACCAGATTGTGCGGATTGAAAAGAATATATCATAATTTTTTGAAGTTCAATTATTTGATGTATTGAGAAAGAAATCTGGGATTTGTAAAAAATTTGTAGTAACTTTGTTGCTTGTGATTGCTCTGAACGAAACCTCACCACTGATAAAACTCATTCAACAATCTTTCGACATTTTTAGCCAATCTAAGTATCAGCCAATGAAAAAACATTAACGAATATATAATAATGTCTCATATTAATGACATAACAGTAAGTCATAGACTTTTAAAATTATTCTAAAATGTGCCTTTTATCTTAGAACAAATGCAAAATGAATTAATTTAGTTTTTTTACATTAAGGCTTTGGTAAAATCGATTCTGAGTTATCAAACTGGAATTTGATTTTCTTTAAATTTATATATAATTGTAAACCTCATTGCAAATTCAATCAAATCGATTGTCTCTCCATTATCGAAAAAATGAAGATTAAATTTCATACCTCTGACGCGGATTTCCTATACCGAGGTAATGTAATACGTAAAGAAATACATTTTTTAATAGCGTTTCATTCGTTAGCGCAAATCCGACATTTCTGATGAAATCTTACCACAAAATATAAGAAATGTTTGTGTTACGAATATGAATTTAATCGGTGATTTTCTTATAAATCGATGAGCTAATCGTTTTGAAAATTTGTAGAAAAATGTATCATTATAAAAATCAAAAGCAAACGAAGTTTAAGCTCGATTACGCGAAATTGATTATTGACAATATACAACTACGATCGATCGCTTTACCGAAGTGAGAGGAAGAAAATGCAGGATATGAAAAATTGTTCATTACACATTGTACATGGGTAATTTTATTTTTAATATGATATCAGTTATTAGTAATTAGACACAATTTTTTTTATTTATTTTAGTTGGTGTCACTGTAAAAACACTCTTTAAAGATTACTCCACGCGAGCAAGATTGCTAGCATCATGAACGACGAGACGGCGGCGGTGACCGAGCTTGTTCCATTGCAGAGATGCGAGGAGCAATTATACATTTCTAAGGTTGCAATTGGCTGATCTGACCTAAGGTCAGGTGTTCCCGTATTTCCGACAGTACGCTGTATGTTTTTAACTTCGCCTAAAAAAAGAGAAAATATACAGGCAAAATATCTCATGCACAGAAAAATCATGGTTTGGAGAAATAACTGATGTATTGAAAAATCATAACATACAAAATATACGTGTATTATGCATATAGTTGTAATAGAATCTTTCACGAACTAATTTTTGTATCTTACCTTTTTCTTTTGAAACAACTTTGAAACACATTTTTTTACTTGTTGCCACTTGACGAATATTACTGCCTTTCGGGTCAAATGGATCGCCACAAGCAGAATCAATTATACTGTTGCAAGAGTAACATTTGAACTCCTCGTCTGAATTTGAAAAAAAAATTCACACATCAGAAAATAAATAATTACGACCTTGATTTAATGTATGATATTTAAAAAATTGGATGTCACTTTAGGAGACTTACTGGCAGCGACGAAGTAAGGCACAACAACGAGCAGCAAAAATATAACTTTCATTTTGTCAAAAATATGAAAGATGCACGTTTCAAAAAAGGCGAGTTCGTTCGGGAAAGCGTTTCGTTCGAGTCTGATGGTCAGAGCGTTCGATGAATCCTGAGTCGAGTATTATTATAGACGTGGAACCAGAAAAGTGAAGAGGGAGACCAATGTTTAACGGAGTTTTTATCAAACACACGCACGCCTTACCTTTTTATATACATATGCAAGGACAGGGAAACACAAAGTACATACACTCTGATGACCACAATCACGAAAAATATACGGAATTTATTCGAGTGTTTTGATAACTCAAAAAAAGGCGATAAGCACTCTAACGCATTTAGTAGGTGAGTATAGATATATGTATAAAATTTATCAGATGACATATATAATCATTTTTCATTTTGTCCAGTTCTACGAAAAATATTTGACAAAATTTTGCACACAATGAACAAAATCCCTCCACATCTTTTGTTCCTTTTATTTCCGTTCGGCGAACGATTTCCAACCTTTTATTTTTCTTCGAAAAGGCGGGTGAATAAAAGAATGTCAAATGTAGCATTGATAATATTATACACATTTTTCTCAGTATTTTGATGGAAGCAGGATATGGAAGAATTCGTACATATACACTTTTCTGTTTCTCGGAATGTCTGACGGATGCTCGCAAAAAATGAAACATCAAAACGTCCAAAATGTGATCTGGAAAGAAAATGACGCCCCATCCCTCATACATATATCTTTCATGTTTTCTAATAGGTTGTCAAATTCAATAGTATAAATGTTTTTATAAAACTTTCAAGTACAGCGATAATGGATATGTTTTAATAAAGGAGCTTTTGTTTCATATCTGGAATATGCACATACATAGATACATATTTTTTGTACGCATGTATAGCCAGTGCGAAACAATAAAACACATGAATATAATGTACATATTTTGTATATACTCGAGATTTATTGTTTACTTTTTTTCGTCAATGATGATTTGTGTACATTATGTAGATTCAGATAGTCCGAGTATTCGATGCATGAATCGTTGCTACATATGTATACTGCAAATTTGGATATCAAAAAGCGTTCGCGTAATACGCGCATTTTTTTTCTTTTGTGAACATCGTTTGTCAGCTGTTTGCAGTTATAGCAGACGACAGAACAATTCAGCTGATAGCATTTTTATTGCGGCGTCTCAATATATTAATGTAACGATGAACAAAGGCATAATCTTTTTTTTCTATTTCAAATGAAGGTAAAAAAGCTTGGAAACAAAGATTTCGTGTTGAGCTTTCGTCGCGGGCGGATTCCCGACGAAATCCTTGACTCGAGCGCAAGCGTCCTAACCCCCTCTTCGTATAATTGTACCGCATAACATGCACTGTGAGAAGAGAAAGAATGCAGTGTCAGAGCGGAGTTGAACATGGCTGAGTAAATCTGAAGCTCGCGGCGAATCGAACAGATGGCTCCCAATTATCCTACATAAATATTTGTACTTGCGTATTTTTGAGCAAAAAGCCTCATCCTCGTTGTTCAAATATCATCGAGTGATGAAGTTTTCCATCAACGCGCTCGCAAGTCGCATACATTGACGATTGACGCTGCTTTGAACAATCAATGAGCAACGGTCTCTCAAAATCGCGATTCACATCTGCTCGAGTGTATTATTCTTCAACTCTCAAAATCAAAAGTTTATGACGTGATACGAATGCAAAGTCACATCGGATTATTCCGATAAAAATGCCCTTCAACGATCTCGTTCATTGGTAAGATCAAATTTAATGTGACAATTTTAAATGACTTTTATTGGAACTCTGTTTCATAAAAACATTTAATTTTAGGTATCAAAAGAAAATAGGAACGTACGACAAGCAACAATGGGAAAAGACGGTTGAACAACGAATCTTAGGTGGCTTCACAAATGTTCCTATGCGCACAGCCAAGCTCAAGACAGAGTTGATAGATGTTGATCTTGTCAGAGGTTGATTTTTCTAACAGAAAATATAAATATTATTTTATAATTGTTGATAGTAATTGAAAGTTAATTTTGGGCAGGTTCATCTTTTCCCAAAGCCAAACCGAAACATGGACTGAGCACCGTTGTATGGTTAGCCATACAGCGTCTGCTCTTTTTACCTTTCTTTTGCTCTTGGTGGACTCAACAGACAAGTCCTCGAGTGTTCAGACTCTTTCTCCTCCTGTATGGCCTACAACTGTTCAACGTGTGTACATATTTCTATTCCTCCAATTTGGAGCAACCTGACTCGCAGCCGGTTAGTTTCTATCATTTTTAGAATTTTTTTATAAGTGTAATAATTGTTAAAAAACTTCATTAATTATAAAATAAAAATCCGAGTAACTAAAAATGTTCCAATAATTAAAAAGGTTCTACTAATTTACATTAATGATAAAGCAGTTGTCTTTCATCTTTCTCAATTTATGGCTTCACTAAACTCTTTCGAGATAGGATATGTTTTCAGTCATTTTACTAATCTATTTTGGATTTCATCTTTCTTTATGCACACATCGAACATTCGGTGGTTGACTTTGACATCTGCATATTGCAAATTGCGCTATTGACGAAACAGAAACCAAAATCAACAATCAATGAGAATAATGGATTAAGGACTTCTATATCGTTTTTGAGATAGGATAATTATTAATGCAGTGTAATAATTGATAATATAAATTCATAAAGTTAGTGTTTTGATAATTGAGTAGAGACCAATGCTGAACAAAGCATTTTATATTTTGAAGGGTTTTTAAGAACATTAATTGATTATAATCAATTAATGTTCTTCATCATTCAATCAAAGTAGCTAGATGCACGTGTTCCAATAATTATTGGAACGTGCATCTAGCTACTTGAACTCTTATATTATAATTTTATAGCAAAGACTTTGAATATGAAATTTTGAAACTTTCTATTCATATTGTTTTTATTGATAATTTTATTCATAATATTTGACAGATCGTTTCCCCTGGAGAAGTTCTGATGCCCCTTGGCATGATGTTCGTCCTGTGCATGGTACATTCCCAAATAGTTTCAACGAATTCAGGGCCTTCGACAACCACAGCACACAGCAGGTCCAGAGTGCGAAGATCTAGGCATGAAAGATCTCGGTCCGGTAAATTGCGGCCGAGGAGAAACCTACGTAAGTCGAACGAATATGTATACTCATTGAAAAGTGCATTTCCAAAATGTAATTATTTCTATTACTTTTTATTATTGCAGGAACAAACGAGACAAAAACACCACACGAAAGTGCTACAGAGAGAACAATCAAAACTCAAATAAACGTATCGCCTTCGGTAAGATTCGCGAAGAAAGTCAGCATCGACAATTCCTCTCCTCTAGGAAAAGTTCAGGTAAGCTGAGAATCCTATTATTGCAATGGATAGACACACTATGATTCATCTTCAGATTTTCCTTCGATCGTTCAGCTAGAAGTCGAGTCGCCTGTGCAGTCTGTTCCGGAACAGGATACGAGCAAGAGCGATTCACCCGCGTCCTCGCCGGAGGTGGCAATAGCTCCGCAGATCGAGCCATTAGACATTCGAGACGGTATTAGTCGAACTTTATTTAATTTCCTATCAATTCTCGAATTATTATTTTTTATTTTTGTGTGAAGTTTTAGGAGAAATCGAGGACGGAAATCCGGTGAATCCAGATATCGTTCACCAAGATGATGACGGTTTTGAGAGCCTAAATGGAAATGTCTCGAGCGATAACGATCGCAATATTCCGAGGCCAGAAGTACGACGACGTCTCGGATTGAAAACAATCGATCCCGAAAACTCATTTCTCGAGGAACGAAGTGGCGAAGCTTCGCGAATCGTCAAACACGAGGAGGGCAACACCTGGCACAATCCTGAAGGTTCGTGCAAGTCTCCTCCTCCTTTACCAAAAGCGGGCAGCATAGATGATATGTTTGAGACAATTAGGCATCGTCGCTTTCTCGCAAATGTTCACGATAAAGAAACGAAACAACGACTAGAGAGGAACTCTCAGACTTTGAACTTGTCGACAGTATCACCCAGTTTAGGGGATGTCGAATTAGACTTGGATCGCAAGGGACCCGCTTCCAATCCACTAGTACGTTCATTTCGATTTCAACATTTACAGACTTTATTTGTAAATCTGTTTTTGATAGTATATAACTATATATTTATTTAACAAGTCATTCATTTTTATTATTATTGTGTCAAGTGTTAGTCATAATATTTATAGTTATTTTAAATATATTGTTATATACATTATTATTATTATTATTATGAAATGAAATTATTATTAAATCGTTGCTCCATAAAAAATTGACCAGGCTACCGAGGAACCCATTAAGATAATTCCACGAGAGGGAAAACAAGAGTGCGAGAGCGAGGAGGAAGGTGAATGCGAAGAAGCCGCGATGAACCACCTTACCGAGGCGACAACATCAGCGACCGAGTGGATGGGCGTAACGACCAACAGCGACGTTTGCAGTTGCAGGTACGGATTTCAGTCACCTAGGGGGGCAAACATTATTCTGGGCCATTTCTCTCGACTCTCGAGGGATTTTTCAGCTCCGACCTCGAAGAATCCGATGCTCGCAGCGAAAGCAACATCAGCTATGCCGATTTCGTGGAACATCCTTTCTCTTGGGACCTAGAATTGCCACCGTCCATTTTTCTCGGTTCTAATTGCACGTCTTCGGATCGTGGTGAGTCGATTCTCATTTCATCATTCTTGCTTTATATCACAATTATTTATTAATGATATTAGTAATTTTGGATATATTGTAGACCTAAATACGGTTATTTTTGTTTTCAGTATCTTGCACCATTTGGACGAGACGCGATATTAAAAAGGCAGAACTTTCGGTCCTCGATATAAGTTCCGCTATAATCGCCAGGGTTGAATCTATGCCCGACGGTATGGATTATTTTTACGTCGGCCTTTCACTCTCCCTGATGCTGTCTCTCATACCGTCAATGAAACGACTGAGCGACGAGTTCGGCAATGAATCCACCGGGAATTTGACTGGGGCCACTATGAATGACCTGACGCAGATAACGTTGGAAAGCTGCTCCGTGCATCTTTGTAATATAATTGACGTGGCTTTCGGTTCGACTTTGTGGTCAGTAGTTATCATTTCAAATGTTGCGAATTTCATGTCTTGTAAAATGTACATTTTGCAACATCTGTACTTCATGAAATATGTATTCTATATGTAATTCAATGTTTAGAATATCAAAAATCTTGATAAAAATTTCAGGGAACGCGTTGTCGTCCTGACATTGGCTTTTGAGAAATTGTCTCTGTCCTGCTTATTGTTTTTTCTGCTGGCGGTTGCCGAGCGAACGTTCAAGCAACGCTTGCTCTACGCCAAATTGTTTTCGCACCTGACCTCGTCCAGACGGGCAAGGAAATCGGATTTACCGCATTTCCGGTTGAACAAGGTTCGCAACATAAAAACGTGGTTAAGCGTTAGATCGTACCTGAAGAGAAGAGGACCCCAGAGATCCGTCGATGTTATCGTGTCCGCTGCTTTTATCGTCACGCTCTTGCTTCTGTCCTTTGTCAGTTTGGAGCTAATCAAAGTGAGTATTAGCCCGTTTACTGTGATTAGTGTTCTATGAAAAATAAATACAATTTTTTGACTTATCAGGACTTGGAGAATCTTCATCTGAGATACAACGTCGAGGCGTTACTCTGGAGCTTCGCCCTTGGTATCTACATTCTACGATTCATGACACTGGGAACTAAGATAAATAAAAAATATCGAAACCTGTCTATCCTTATAACGGAACAGGTGAGAGAATTTATTTCCATTCAGAAATTATTTTACCAAACTAATGCTTATGCTCTTCTTTCCAGATTAATTTGTACCTGCAAATAGAACAAAAACCTCATAAGAAAGAGGAACTTATGGTGGCGAATAGCGTACTCAAATTAGCTGCTGATCTCATCAAAGTAAATTTTAAAACATTATTTAATCATGTTGTTTACCTATTCATTGAAAATAATCTTTATTATTGTGCAACGATATGACGAAATTATTCAACAGATTCTTAACGGAATATTTGGTCTTTTCAGGAACTGGAGTGTCCCTTTAAAATATCTGGATTGTCCGCAAATCCATACTTGTACACAATTACAAAAGTCGTTCTACTTTCGGCGCTGTCAGGAGTACTCTCGGAGCTACTAGGATTCAAATTGAAATTGCACAAGATAACAATCAAATAGAAAACTATTAAAGTTTTGCTTTTCCCTCAGGCGTGGAGAGCATGCGAGCTTTAGGGAGTACTCGCGGGACACATAGAGACGAGAGAATATTTTTGTCCCATAGTAAGAGAGACATCGTGATAATGTAAATTTAATGTGAAATACCCAAATGTATTTCATTCTAGTTATTTTGAAGTCGAAGCAGATCCCCTCCTTGACAACCAAAATGTACGGTTACCGATCTATTTTGTGTAAACTACCTGTTGAAATTTTCTTTCAATACATCAATGTGATAAAGCAACAAGATAAATATTTATGGTGACGGTTATGGTCGATGTCCGTTGGGACGTACGATCGCTTCTTCTCTCAGGACATTACGTCCGTTAAGAATGAAAAGTGTAGGAACTGATCCATAGAAAATTAACATCGTTGGAATACAACGAAACAACTGTTTCGTTTACGTATAAATTTTGTCAAATGAACATTATTTTTAGATTCGAGTCAACTTCGAGTATAGACACAGCTTAATTTTTTTATTGACGAAAAAAGGAGAAAAATATTTTTATCCGATTTGAGATCTGCAAAAATCAACAGGATAAAAGCTGACGTTTCCATGTGGAGTAAATTAATAAATATTTGGTAGAATTTCGTGTTGATGACATTCTGAAAATCCCTTAAAAAAATAACGACACATTTCCTCTCTGTCATGTAATAAGAGAAGTAATTTTTTATGACTCATTTCAAACTTTTTTTCGTAGAATGAATTCTGGTGCCATAGAAGGATAACATTTTAGAGTATTTTATTGTCTCTATTTATTTTTGAAATTTAAATAAATTAAAATTTCTAGTAGAATCTCAAATATTACTCGAAAATATTTTATTTTCTAATTCTAATTTTCAGTTTAAAAAAAGAATGTATTTTTTTCATTTCAATGCAAGATTGTGGACTTATATACAATTATATACATATTTACTTAAAACTTAAACGAATTAAAACGTTCGTAGAATCTTATCTAATAATTCTAACATTTTTCTTCTATTTTTTGTTCATTTGAATGAAGAGATGACTTTCTTTCATTGACTTTGAGTTAATTTATGAAATAATTACCATCAACGATTCTTTGTACAGTTAATTTAATAATAAACTATTTTTTAGTAGCATCTCATTATTATATCAACAAAAAATGTTTTCCTCGTGATTCAAAAAAAGAGATTACTCTTCATTTCAGTTTAGGATAGCGAAATAATAATCATTTGATTTTTATTGATAATTATCAAAGATCCCAGAGTAAACAAATTAAGATTGTTAGAATTTTTCATCATCTCTGCTACAGTTTTCAACAAATCATTCATTTAAAAAAAACACACTTGTTACAAATTTTATTACCGGAAGAAACACACAGAAAATAAAACGTCAAACGGAATGACTCATACCAGATAACTTTCAATTTCGACTATTTTTGGATTTTCCTCCAATTTACTTCGAGTTAGCGAACTTTGAAGAAATAATTATTGTCGACAATTCTATTCACACTCAGCAGCAATCACAGGAAAAAAGTTACTAGATTTCATAAATAGTAGTATTATTAATTAATAAATGAATTCTCATCAAAAATAGGCGCTACGTTTTTCTCTACGAATTTCTCCCGCAGTATTGGAAAATTCAGCTACAAAAAACGGCGATACATTCTTCTCGATCAGAAGAATTGCGATAAGTTCTAATTTCTTATGACAATTCATTGACAGTTTAATAAATCTGTAATTGACGAAATGTAACTGGTCACGTGATTTCCATCGCTCTTAATTTAATAATAAATTAATATTCGGTAATCTCTCATAATTTATTTTTTCTAATTATTCAAAAAATGAGATGATTATTCAATTACACGATAACGAGTCATAAAGAAATAATTACCAACGATTCTACTTTGAAATGAATTGAAAATTTTTGAATCTTTAATGATTAACGCGACAATCCTGGGCAAATAAATCATTGGAAAAAAAGACACTACATGATTTGTCATCTGTAATGTAATAATGTTACCGAACGATGAGATAAGATAAAAGGCCACGAGTTCTCGCGCCTTCCGAATGGGCATTTTGTCGTTGCGCAGAAAATAAAGCGTCAACGGTATGATTCATATCGGATAATTTAGTTTTGGCGTGACAGGAGGACAACAATGACGATCGTGAAGATAAGTAAAGCGTTGGCCGAAGCGAGTGTAGCACCGTCGGGAAATCCGATCCCGGGGACGTCGGTGAAGTCCTCGTACGAGAAATCCTCGAACCGGAGCGTTCGCTCGTTTGGCAATACACCGTCCCCGGAGTTGCACAGATCTTCGGTGCAAGCTCCGTAAAAAATTCTATGATTCGTCGACTCGATGACGGTGTTCAAAAAGCCAGGATTGTCTTCGCAGGAGCGACGAAAATTATCGATCTTTCCAGGTTGATCGATATACTCCCGGCGATAGATCGTGCAATACTTTTTTTCGCAGACTCTCGGTTCTCCGGGATTCGCGATGCACTCGCTCGATTCCGAAGCGCCCGTACACTCGTAGCACGAACGACCTGACGATTACTTTTTATTAATTGTTTTTCTTGATAAATAATTAATCACTAATAAAATCTCAATAAAAATTGAAAGAACCACTTCATGTATAAAAAAATTTGTTTTCTTCATATACTTGCTGTCTAATAAAAAAAATAATTAACATTTAACAATATTTTATTGTTAAAGTTTTGAAAATTTGCATTTTCTGTAATTTTATGATTCATAAAAATTCCTCCAAAATATTTTTTTCCTACCGCAGATTTTTTGATTTAAGTGTCAAGAAGAGGTGATAGTATTGAGATCAATGCGGAAGTACTTCAAAGTATAGATGCTAATTACATACCATTTTTCGCAACGATGCCATGAAATGATAGAACAATGCAAACGAGAATCGAAAAGTGCATTTTCGCGACGCAGATATTTACAGAGACAATAAAAGTAATACGTTGCGTGAAAATATAGGCAGTCAAATGAAAGCTATACGAAGGAATCAGAGCTGAGAAACTACCAGATGTATGTAACGTTATCAATCACCTTATCGAATCGACGTTTCGATATCGCAAATCAGTTTTTTCCCTAAAATGATCGGATAATCTCGAAAGAGAGATCGTGAGGCGTCATTTTTTTATGGATTTTTCGGTTTCGCGGGTCTACCGAGGTTCATGAATCGAAACGAACGACTTCCGATCTGTTCTCGCCCGAAATATCGTTCGAAAGTGAAAACAGCCTTATAATTGTAATTATCTTATAATTATCTTGCAGGGATGTCAACACGTCGTAAATTTCTATTATTGCTTTAGAAACCCGTCACGGGCTCCGGTGTCGAATGGAAAATTTTATAATTACATATTTCGGTATCCCAAAATATTCGGGATTCCCCCGTATGCGAGAAAACAATTTTCAATGAAAAAACATTTATTAATGGATCCGAAAGTGAAAACAGGCAATTATCATCTTGCAGGGATGTCAGCATGTCGAATTTCTGTGTTGTTGTATATACCAAAAAAGCGTCACGGGCTCTGGTGTCAAATGAAAACATTTACAAACTGTATTTTGCATACTTCGGTATTTTAATATTCGGAATTTCCCGTACGAAGAAAAACAGCTTTAAATAAACAAAAAACTTATCATTTTGGTGGGACGTCAAAATTTCCAATTTCTGTATTTTTTTTTTTTTAAAAAACATCACGAACTCTACTGTGAGATGAAACATTTAAAAGTATTCCATACTATGGTATTTTAATATTTACGATTTCTAATTTGAAGGAAAAATAATTTTTTATAACAAAAACGTCAAAAAAGCGTAAAAGTGAAAACGGTCTCATTATCAATCTCTGAAAATTCCATAAATTTTTGTATACATATATGCTGTAAATAATAATATTTTATTGCTTTATAAACGTGTGTCGCAGGCTCTGCAGTGAAATGTATAACACAAATTATAATTAAATATATCTCCGTGTTTTAATATTCGGGATTCCCCGTACGGAAAAAAAATGTTATCGAATCATCAAAACACGAGATTTCACAACGATAGCGGTATAAACGTTTTCATTACTCTCGTTAATGTCTCCTGCCGTCGAGCACGAAACCTTTGTTCATTTAAAATTCTGTGAAAATAAAAAAATGCCCTTATTATTACGATTTTGAACAAGGTGTGATGTCTCATAAGCGTACTTCATGGAACGATGAGCGACACACGCCGCTCTTTTTTTTGTGTCATAAAAACACAACGACCGCTGATATTACAATAATAGATCCGGAACAATTAAGTAACCGGTACGCTGTGTACATTGGGATTCAGTACTTCTGCGATCGTTATTGTTCCGAATGAAAAATTAGATCGGGCAAGGTCGACTCATTATATCCGACTCCGCGGATGGATGTTCCCGTTAATGATGCACTCACTCTCCGAGTACTCAACTTTTTAGAAGAATGAAAAAAAAAATGGTGGAGGAATAATCGTCGCCCCGACCGAGAATGTTTTCCGTATATAAAGCCTGATAAACTGGTTCACTCGACTCGTTTCATTTCTTACCTCAGTTCGGATCGTTATTTTTCGCATTCCCATCAGCGATGTCGTTTCCCTCAAAGATACTTACGATCGCACTCGCCCTTGCGAGCTCGCCGTGCTATGGACAAGTCGAAACTATCGTTTTTGCAGGTAAACAAAAATGCATGGAAAATCAATTTCTCATTACTATATCGAAAGGTTTTATTTCAACAATTATAAACAAAAAATTCAGTTGTTTTTCATTGTTTTCCTATTTATGTGTATAATATGTAGTAAAAAAAATTTAAAAGCGATTTAGACTCAAAAACTCAAGTTTTATTTTTTTGTTATTTTTTTATTTTTGTTTTTTAAAATTGGACAGAGTTATCGTCATCACATTCTGAACATCTATGAAAATTTTCACGTTATCCTTTAATCGCACCAAACGCATTTTCAAAAAGTACTCAAAAAGGATATGCAGCTAAAGAACTTTGATATGAAAAATTCAATAAAGAAAAATAGTTGAATATTTTTTCAAAGGGTCAAACAATCTCGTAACTCAATTTACGAGCGACAATCAACAAACAGTTCCTTTATATTTATGAATAATACTCTGTAAAAATATTTTTGATTTTTTTTACATTTTTATATCTACACGCTTTTAATTAAATTTTAAAAAAGCACTTTTTTTAACTTCATCACTAACGAATGATTAAAATTTCGTAAAGCACCGTCGACTACCATGGCAACCGCAACTCCTGCAGCACAAAATTGTCGCTGCGTGCCTGCGGGCACGTGCCCGCCATCGACGACGACAAATTTCGACGTCAGAATCGTGAACGGGGTAAATTTTCGAAATTAAAAAAAATTTCCAAAAAGATAAAGTGGATACGAGTTATCTAAATCCGAGTGCATTCAGGTTCCAGGTGGATGCGTTTATGGTCAAGAATGGTGTTGTCAAAAAGCGGAACCTCAGGTGACTACGGTTTGTGGAATTCGAAAAATTACAAACGCACCCGCGCAACCTTCCGGGACCGCTAAATACGGAGCGTATCCCTGGCAGGCGATGCTCTTCGCTCTTGACAATACCTACGTCGGATCAGGAGTTCTAATCAGCCCCGAATGGGTTCTTACCGTAGCGCACAAAGTCGCTCCTTATCCGTAAGTAATATTTTGAAGCATTTTTTTGACAAATTTTTGTCATCATTTTGAAAAATTTTGTGTCAGCTTCATTCATAAAATTATCGTATTGAAAATTCTAAAGAGCAATCACGATGATTGCCCGACGTCTAATTTTTACTTATTTTTCTATTAATAAATAAATTCTCATTTTTCTATAATAATTCTATAAATAAATAACGAACGGTAAAAAATGAGGCGTTTGGAGACTTAAAAAAAATTTTAATTCTATATTGTATTTTTCTCTACTTCTTTCCAAAAATATTAAATTATATCGAAAAAAGAAATAATTACACGTCGTTCTCTTTTTAATAATGGATAACGCGTAATTATTTTTTTAGACGATTTAATAAAAACAGAACCGATTGGATTTATATTGCATCTCTTTCGCAATTATGCAAGTCAAACGTCAAAAAATCGTATACAGAGTGAGGGGCAAATAAAGTGGAAGACTTTGACTTTGTTGGATTGCGAACGCAAAAATGAAGATTTCAAATTCCCTCAAATCTGTTCTAGTCAATTTTATCAGCTTTCGATTGCGCCTAATTGAGATCAAATGAGAATTAATTGAATAAATAATTTAATTGAAAAAAAATTCTAACTTATTCTCGTCTAGTTTCAATTTAATTAGGGGTAATCGAAAGGTGTTAAAATTTTCGAAAACATATTCAAAGGGCGATTTAAAATTTTTATTTTTGCGTTCAGAATTCAACAAATTCAAAGTGTTCCACTTCATTTGCCCCTCACTGTATTTATAATTTCCGAAATTTTTCATGTGAGATTAGTTCGGACCTATAAAATTTGTTATGCAATTTGCAGAAAATAATGTTACCAGTCAGAACTCGTAAAAATACTTGTTTTTGTGCAAGAACAGTAATTCGTGACTGTCCAATAAATCATTCCTTTCATTTACAACATAAAATAAAAAATCAGTCGACTTTATGTTCTCAATTACCTTGGACGTTTGCACGTGTAAGAAAATTGTAAAATATATATTTTTTTATAGTGGATCAGGTGGTTGTATTTTTGAGAAAAAATTCGAAATAAAAGATAACGAATCATCAATTCATAGTAACAAAATCTGCATAAAATTCATCACGATTATTCAGTACGGTATAAAACAAATAGATAATATTTTTTTAACATCAATTCCCATTTCGGGATATCCCGCAAGATACTTAAAATATTTCAATGATGCACACGATGCAAAATAAATTCCTTGGTTTTGAAAGAGAAGGGAAAGCGAGTGTTTGCATTCTAATGAATAATTTTAAAATTATAATATTCAACTAATGATGTATAATTAGTCATTTCTTTTTTCATATTATTAAAAAAATTCTAAAAAAAAGGAACCGTAACTTCCTTGTCCGTCTTGGCGAATGGGACTCCGCTAATACGAACGAGCCGAATCCGTATCAAACTTACACCCCTGTGCAAGTAATTACGCACCCAAGCTACAACAACGTTAACTTTCAAAATGACATTGCGCTCATAAAGCTCGACAGGCGAGTCCCGTTATCGACGAGTCCGAATATAAACACGGCGTGTACGGTTGCCAACTTGCCACCTGCCGGTACAAGGTGAGTAAACACTTTTGTTATTACTATATTGGTAATTTTATATTATTCATATCACATTGCTATTATCAGGTTATTGTGTGTCATTGTGATTATCTTATTACAAAAAAACATATGAACAGCATATTCTCTGAAAATCTTTTTCACTGAAGCACATTTAAATCAGCATATAGTACAATGAATGGAGAATTTACCCAGTGAAAATTGAAAATGTTTCTATGAAAATGAAATATTTTCTATAAAATTTTCATCGAAAATTATTAAATATGATTAAATATGATGATATATAAAATTCGCTTCATAGAATTTTCATTTATCTTCGACAAAACTAAATGTCTTCTTGAAAATAAAAATTCAAAGATGGGATGATTTTTCATCACCATACACCGGTTTGTTTTCGACTTTTTATACGTCACGCACACGTCAAGTATCTACTGATGAATATTGACACGTGCATATTTCAAATTGCGCTCTTCACAAGCAACATCAGCAACTGTTTAGAAGTTTCGCGGTTTAGAAGCTTCAGCGCCTCATCAAAGATTTTCTCCATTAAGCATATTCTTCCATTCTTCCATTCTAGATGCTGGGTTTCCGGTTGGGGAACAAACGCTTTTGGAGCTGCCGGTCAATTACAGTCTATCATGAGGGAAGTTGACGTTCCCATCATGGATCCCGACACGTGTCAGACCCGTCTTCGAGGAACGAGGCTCGGTGCCTTCTTTGAACTCAATCGCACGAGCTTCATGTGCGCCGGTGGTGAATTCGGAAAAGACGCTTGCACGGTAAATCTCCAGTATTTGAAACTGTAAAATAAATGAAAAATAATTATTTACAATAATAAGAACAAAAATGTTAAAACGATTGAGTACTTGCTAAATAATAAAATACTAATTTTAACACTTTCATTGATATCACTGTTAATCAGTCAATAAACAAAACACATTCTCATATAGACGATATTTATAACTACAGTTTTAAAAATAGAAGAACAAAAAATTATTCTCACACTTTCTGTGGAAGATCGTCGAGTACAAATGTTTTCGAATCCTTATTTTCATTTTCGATTTGTAGGAAAAGTTTTCATAGCTAATTGAGATTCATCATTTGCAGGGTGACGGCGGTGCTCCTCTGGTCTGCGAGTCGAACACTGGGCAGTGGAGTGTGGTTGGACTGGTAAGCTGGGGAATCGGCTGTGCCGGCAATGGAGTTCCAGGCGTTTACGTAAACGTACCTAGTTACCTACCCTGGATACGCCAGCAGACAGGAATGTAACTAGGAAAACGCTAATCAAATTTTTGTTACTTCACTATTTTATGTATTGCACATTTTCTATCAGTTTGCGCGGAGGCAAGAAAAAAATGTATGGACTAATAGTAATAAAATCGATGATAATAAAAAGTAAATAATCGGATGGATTTCATTTATATTTCTCCGTATAGTATTTAACATTGGCTTATAAATAATTTCTACGTCGTACCTTTATTTACACATAGTTTCGCGATTATCCTTCCAAGAGAAGAACATCCTTTTTCCATCTCGAAAAAAAGGATTACTCTACAGTGCGACGTCAAACTGTACAAACATATTATTTGTTTCTCGATGATTCGTAACGTTCGAGTGTTCACAGTTAAAATTTTCCATTTGTTCTCATTGAAACATGAAAATTGTACAAAATATTACAAATATATTTTAGCGACAATTGCTATCTAAAATTTTAACTCGACACGGATAAGCATTTTTTTTAAACGATACTTCGCACTCCGGGATACGAATATTCTCGGAGCGATGGAAAAAGTTTACAGAAGGCAGTCCGGTAATTGCGCGCAAATTCTCGTTAATTTTTTCCACGCTCGTTTTGCACTAAAGTTCTTCCCGTTTTTTTAGAATGTGACGAGTGACGTCAGGTAGGTTGGATAACCTCGAACAATCATGAATAAAAACAAGAGAGTAATAAAGATAATAGCAACGTGACAAACTGTTGCATCGAAACTATCATTTCTTTTTTTATACAAGGGCACTATAAATTGTCAGGATGAAAGATGTCGATATGTATACATATATACTCGTTAAATATACGTATACATATTTTTAAACACATCTTTGGGTAATTAACAATATATATTCTTTTCTTTAATTACTTGGCGTAAAGACACTAGTGTGTATCTTGATTTGCGAGAAACTAAAATACAACTGGTTTTTCCCGCTTTCAAATTTGTGACTTACGATCCGATCGATCGCTCATTGTGCACGCCTGTGGTGAGATTCGATAACTCGTTAAGCGCTCATAATGACAAGATTTTAGTCATTGTACAAAATCGAGTGCATGTATTTGACCAAGCAACCGTGACTCTCTATATTTTTATTCAAATAGATGTACGTTTTCCAAATATGAAAAACAGATTTTTTTTTCTCTCAAGACTCAAAAAAATTACATTTTTATTTGCGTCTAAGATATCGAAGTTGAATTTGTTAATTTTATGAAAACTTTTGGATCCTAGCTGTCGAAGTTTTTTCCACAATTTTGAGTGTCAACCGTCAAAGACACACAATGAATTTCTTTCTCGAACTTCGAACGAGTTACATCGACAAATTTCAACTTTTTGGTTTTGTCCATTTAAGTCCGTGATAATTTGTTCAGAGTTAAAAAATCGTACAACTTGAGTTTTCTCAATTCAAGATGAGTCAAATATTTAAAAAAATGACATCAGGAATGTCGTCAAACGATCAGTTCATCTTTTGTCGGCAATATTAAGAAAATTGTGGCAATAAATCCAAAAATAATTATTAATTTTTTGAACGACTATTTTTTGACAAAAAATAACGTAAGTAATATGTTGGAAAAACTTTTCAAAAAAATACGTATTGAATTTGCAAAGCAGTTTCTCTCATCTCATAAGAATCTGCGCAATTACTTTTTTTAGAAAGGTTTTTTTTCAGTTTGGTTCCTATTTCTCTTTTATGTTAATCCTTGTCAAGAAATATATTATTGTGTCACGTATTTATCGTTCCATTTTTCTCAATATTGCTGATAAAATATGTATTTGCCCTTTTGCTACGACATGCCTGATGGCGTTTTTAAGAGTGCAATACATCAAATGCGATACAAATCTTGTGTGGTCATCATAACGTTTGCTGATAACGAGTTACAGAATCCGGCACTGCTAGCCTACGTAACACGGAAATACTGGATATTCTTATCTTAGTCATAATCGATAGGTACTCGGTGCAACATCTCCCAAATCTGGGAGGTCTATTGAAAAGTAAGGAAATCACAGTAAGATCGGACGCTCATGGTCAAAGATACGAGTTTAACAGTTGTAAAATGATTTTGACGAGCGTATGATCGAGAAGGAGAGATCTCTCGAACGAGGTGTCGACGAAAATTAGGTACAAACTCGGCGTATCACCGAGAACAGCCATTCAAAATTCTTACGATACCATAAATGTACGATCGGTTGTTTCGAGTAAAAAACCAATGAGCGATGAAATTTCCATTTTTTGCTTAGGAGATGAAATGCTATTTTGTACACGCGGTTACAATTTCTTGGGCAGAGTGAAAAAATGATGCAGCATCGAGTCTTAAATTTTAGAAAACGAGTCTGTTGTCTTGTTAATACTTCACTCTCGACGCTTTTTTTAAATTCGGAGAATAAATAAAATAAAAAAACATCATGATTCTGCTTGATTATTGAAGACTGGTTTTAAAAGCGTCGATAATAATAATTTTGAGAGAGCAACAGATTTTTTTCTACAGATTCCTCACGAGGCATTGAATTTCGCTCGGTGATTCTATTTTGACATTATGTAGCGCAGATCGCATCGTAGGTGACGGTATCGCGGGTCGAACGATTTTCATTTCTCGCACATGCCTAAAGAAAAAGTTGCTCGGTACCTATTTTATCTAGGTACATAAAGATACAGTATGCCTTTGGCAGTCAAATTTTCGACCCCTAAATTTTGGGCGATCTCATTTCGAGTTCGACGATCGATCGGCGTTTCCTCGAAATAGTTGGCATTATTATTTACTTAAGAATTACGTTATGTTTTCAACGTCGAGAGCGAGATTAGTCCCGTGACGAAGTAGCAAATCCGGTCTCTCATTAATGCAGCGAACGAGAGAGATTGCTTCGCGGGATTTTTTAATTTATTGCATTTTGTACAAGACAGTGTTGTCGTGTTAATCTTCGGTTATAGAGGTAGGCAACTTGATCTCTCTCTCTCTCTCCTTCTTTCTCACAGTCCGCACTTATTTGTTGCTGATCGATGAATGTATTCCTTCAAACGGTTGGCACGTTGCTGAGAGAGTGTGGCAACGGGACGGAATGATGAGAAACCGGTGGTGACAACAAGTGACCCCGCTCCATCTCGTTCACCTCCTGGTGATCCGCTTCTGCCATCGAACCAGTCGACCGGGCGAGGCTGTTTCTCTGTCGACACATGTACGGTGTTTCCCCCGGAGAAGGAGTTTCACGACCCTGCAGTTTTATTCAGAAATGTCTGACGTCTGGCACAATGAATTCTTAAAATTGTAACTACTTATACTAAGGAGGTACTTGCGTCAAGGGCATTTCTAAATTAATAACATGAAAATGTGTATAAATATTTAAAATTACAGTATCTTGTTGCTGGAAAATTTTCGATAAAATTTATACTCAATTTAAGTCATTTGTAAATTAATAACTTAAATTTTGTCATCTTCAAAACGTATATTTTCCCCTTCAAGATAATACTTTATGATGGGATTTTTTATGTCGCTTTTTGATCGCTCAAGTTCTCGAGCTAGGTCGAATTTTGGCACGTGTATTAAAATCCTAACACCAACTGTCCTATAAGCGACAATAGAAATTAGATGCTGCTAGCACACTGATTTTTCCCCACCTTAAGTATTTTTCAAAATCGAACGACAGGCGAGATAAAGGTTAGCGAGTCTACGTCCAGCCTTAGGGCGATAGGAACATCGAATGCATATATCGACAGTAAATTGTATAGTTAACATCATAATTTGCTTATTATAAATCCTTTGCTAATTTCGGATAAATTGCCTAGCGCGCGGAGTATTCGTCTTATTATAAAATATTAAAAATGTCAAAGAGCCCTGTCGATGGACCACGGCCGCGGCAGGTGTAGGAAAAGAAATCCCGTCTCAATTTGAACAATTCTCGTTTACAATTTTTGAACGTCATATTTAGACCCCCGCAATTCGTAGTGTACGTGATGGTATTTTCTTCTAATTACGGACTAGCTGATATTTAACATATGCGTTCGTGAACTTCTGTTACTGAAGAAAAAGGAAACGTAGTACTCGTTACTCAGTTTCGTTTTCTCACACAATTATTCGTCTAATTGCTGGCTGGTTCAGCCATTTTTTTTGGGTTAATTTACTCGGTAATGATGTAATTAGAATTTGAAACGTAAAAATAATTCCAGCGTAGCATCGGAATCATGTTACTTTTATCTCGTTTGTTTTCACTCATTTATTTTTTAAACTCATTTTACCTTACGTCTTAACGTAATATCATATTTCAATTGAAAACCAAGGAGAATATTTTGAAATGTTATTTTTTAGAACAAAAAATCAACACAATAGTATATAATGGTTACTTTTATGACGTAGAAAATTTTTCGAGGGATTTTAACATTAATTTCAGAAATACGAAGGGTTTCGCAAGTTTTCAATTGAACGTCAGTTTTAAAACCTACTGTAACACAAGTACCTTCTTAATACGAAGATAAATCAAGCAAGCGTATTTTTTACCTAACACCGTACTTGATTCCGATTTTATTCCTTCGAGACAACGCCCGAGACAACGGGGCTTAGGAGTCGAAGTTGGAGGACTTTCGGAAGCTCTTCTGTCGTAATACTGTTTCGGAAGGATGGGGTGTAAGGAGGGAAGGCGATTGAGACATGTATAATTACTTACCTGTTTGGACGGACCGCAACAGGTCGCTTGGTTGCAGGGCTTGTCTGTTTTTGGGCAATCAAGAACGCAGTCATCGGTCGGTGTTTCCTTTACTTCACTATTCGAATGGTACTGAAATTAATACCGATAAATGTTAGTTTTTTTATATTAACTTAATCAATTATGCTAGAAAAAAATGTGCAATATAAATTTACAATGAAATTGATGCTGATCTAAGACTATCAGAAACAACAATGTTGATTTTTTATTGGCCTGAAATTGTTTTGAAATTCACCTCTATAAATTCTGGTTGTATCGTTGTCGAATGGATGCCCTCATTGTGGAAAAATTCTTTCACCTGTTCGGCAATTTTCATATACTCGGAAAGATTTCTACAGCGTATGTGAGCAGACGCGATTATTCGATCGCCAGCTAATTGCCATACGTGGAACTCATGAACGGCTAAAACACCGTCGACATTCTCGAGCAGGCGCTGCTGTATTGCATCAACCTTAAACAATTTTCCTCATTTAAATTATTTCTGAAAATCTTTCTTATTATTTTCTGTTCGTAACGCACCTGTATATGAGTTGGTACGGTCTGCAGAAGAATGAGCGCGGATTCTTGAAGCAAAGGCCAGACCGAACGGAGTATGAGCAAAACGAGAAGTAGTGATAGCGCAGGATCGATATAAAACCTGTAAAAAAAACATTGAATTTTTAATATTTTAGTAATTTGAAAATGATCTCCAAAACGAGACACATCTCACTAGTCCATCAAGTTAATAAAAAATCATTACTCCCTGTTAAAATATGTACAATGATTTCGATACCTGTATTCCCAGTTGGTGAGCCAGACAACGAGCGCCGAAATGATTACGATGACGGAACCAAGAGCATCCGATAGAACATGAAGAAAAACACCTCTCATGTTCATCTGACTGGGATCGTGACTATGGCCGTGAGCTCTCTTGACTGGCGGTGGAGACGGCCGATACGCATCGTCGTTCTCATTATCATCGGTCCCGACGAGAGTGCTCAGTCTGTTGTGACTTCGCGATATACCGTGAGAATGTCCATGAGAATTTCCGTGCTCTGAAAAAGCGTTCAACCTCGGTATTCATGTAATTTTTTTAGGGGTGTTACAAAAAATTCAGCTATGTGTCATCAGCTAATATTTTTTTAGTGGTGTATATGAATGTATGTGCCGCACAATCCTTGACAAAACTGATATTTTCGTGATGAATCGTTGAAATATTTGTCGATTTTTTTGCTAGAAAGTAAAAATTTCATACTACGTCATTCAAAATGACTCTTCATAGGGCTCAATCGTTTTAGTAACGATTTTCATATTTTTTATATTTAAAATAATATAAAAATTATATCAAGCTCTCTAAACTCGTATTTGAAATAAATTTTCAAAACATGTTTAAAAATTTTCCATACGAGATAACGTTAAATTTAGACAAACTTATGATGAAATATCTTTCAAATCATTCATTATGATTGTAAAGTATTTTGATTTATAATTCATTCATGATTTTTTGGTTTTGCTTACGTTCACATGTGAACCTTTTGAAATATCATACTCTTGGTACACTTAGTAAAGACTTTTAATTTTGAATTTAACTGTACTCTTAAAATTGCCTTAAAAAAAGATAGATCGAAACAGTGACTTGATACTCGTTTTTCCGAGATTGAATTCCAAATCGAGTATGATTGGTAAAGAGGAACTGACCTTCGGACGAAGTTGTAGGAATGAATGTACAGGAAGGGGACGATGGTAGGACATGTTCAACTTGCTCGAATCTCGGCGAGGCTCTCGCGTTACCTGACATCGATGAGATGTCAGTTCACACATATCGCGACGAAAGGCTTTTATTTATTTCTTTTCTAATTACCATGGAAAAGGCAGAGACCGACGACGTTAACGAGGAGTCCCAGAACTCCGACGATTACGAGCAGCTTGGCCTCGTGAATCTGCTCGACCTCGATGAATCTCTTGCACGCTTCGACCGTTATACTGAAGCACAGTGCTACGAGGAATACCGCGTTGACCAAGGCCCCAAGAACTTCGGCTCTCGCCCATCCAAAGGTATTTTTCGACCATTTTTTTGGTGACATCTGAAAAAATAAAAAATTCGATCATGACCCGTTTTTCACTGGGTGATCAATCTTCCACGATAAGCTCGAGTTCTCTAATCTGTTTATCTTTTAATTTATGAGAAAACAAAACGCGCTCGATAAGGACCGAGTTTGAAAGAAAATAGACAGATAAGAGTAGTTCGAACTCAATCCTCCATTGTTCCAGTATTTTCTTTTTCTTCGAGAGATATTTGGACTATCTCTAGCGTCCGACTTACCTTAACCGACAAAAAAGCGACAACGAGGGCCGCAACATCCGAGAGCATGTGAAAGCTGTCAGCTATAAGAGCCATCGAATTCGTTACGTAACCAACTATTATTTCTACTAGGAAGAAAAATGCAGTCAGCCACAGCATCGTTAAGAGGCGGCATTTTTTCCCTGTGTAACGTCCCATCCTCTCAATTTATCTGCAAAAAGAAATTCAACATATGAGACTTATTTCCTAGCGTGAGATCGTCGCGAACGAAAGTCCTATTCGCTAAAAAAAATTGACTGAAAATTTTTGCGGCTCAAATGGGATCCAAAGGATCCAAAAAAAGATTCCGAATATGTTTCAGAGTTTAGTCCCAGACTATCTTATCTCGATGCAATCGTTTAATGGTCTCGTTATCGCGAGTATTATCCAGAACAATTCCCCATTATTATTTATACTCTGATTACGAAAAAAAGGGCAGATTATCGGAAAGAAACGTTGCGAAGTGGTCACAACTTGAATCCCCTCTATGAACGTTTAATGGTTTTATACTATCGAAACTAACGTAATTGAGTATCTCTTATTATCGCCTCGTGTCGAAATCTAGAGTCTGCAATTGTCGGGCTTCTTTCTATCTTTCTCGCAATTGAATAGAGATGAAAAACGTGTCACACGCTCACGAGTTACGCGGGCACTCGTCTCGCGATAAAAACTTTTTGAACGAGATGTGATTGAACACTATTTGATTTTTCATTATAAGCAATAAGCAGAGCAATCTTTTTTTTTGTCTGAAAATTATACAAATAATATTTTTCCAACTGAACAAGAAGACACAGGGTACAATACGATAGCAGATATCAAATTCTGTTCTTGGACAATTAAACTATCCAAAGTTTTGTTTAATAACGTTTGTAATATTGAAAGTACTCGAATAAAAGAATGACAATTGAATACCCTATAATATTCTCTTGTGAATGCGGAATTTTGTTCTTGATGAAATTCATTCGCATATTTTTTTTTGACTGAATAAAAAAATGGAGAATTATGTAAGTACCTTTCCATACGTCAAATTTTGTGGTTTGAAAATAAAAGGGTGAGAATTCTTGGTTATAATATTTATATTATCGAAGCTCCGTAAAGAAATTGCCAATTAGGAATGGCATTAAGAATAGAATTATGAATATAATTATTCTTTCCTTCGATAATCATTTTTAAACAATACATTTTTCATATACTTATGTAAAACACAAATAGGACAATCTTCTATAAAGAGTTATAAAAGAATTTTCAAAATCATTTGGTTTTAAAAAATTATATAATTCCCATTGAACAGCGAGAGAATCAATATCCTAAAAATGTGAAAAACTCATTTTCTCAAGATGATTTCAATTTTTATATTGATGAATTGAAAAAAATATTTCATCTGCCTGTTCATACGAGTGATATTACAAATTGGCTATGGAAATTTCTTATATTCTTATGAACCAATGGTACGAAATGAGGTTTGAAGAGACATATGATATATGATTGATATTAATGAAAAGCCTTTGAGATATTGAACTTGAAAATAAAACAACTTAAATTGATTTTCCTGAGATAAAAGAATCGCAAATAAATTCTTTTCTATTGATGATGCCTCTTTTTTATTATATTATTTTTTACAGTTCTTTGATCGATCAGTGATGCAAATCCAAATTTTAACATCTGAAGAAAATTATCATTTCAATGACACTTTCATTTTGGTATCAAAGTAATTTATGGACACTGAGAATCTTTCAATAAAACTTAAACATTTGCTGTTTTTGTCAACCAGTGGGATTATTAAGCTTCGTAGAACGATTGAATGCCTTGAGAGATATTCAACAAAAGGATAAAATAACTGGAATCATTTTTAAGAAGATAAGAATCAGAGACGAATCTCTTAGCATACATCTCAACTCTTTTCTTCATTAAACAAAAGCATTAATAAAGATGGAACGAAGTAGCCAAGATATTGAGTTGCATAGAATGAATCAGAATATTTTTTCTTGCTCTTTTATTCTAGGACATTCAAGACATCGGGAATTCCAGTGAATCATCCACGAATAACCTTACAGAATCTCGAAGAGGATGGACCGTGAAAAAATAGCAAATAGTTTTGAATTTTCCGCGCGAATGATGGAGGAACGAGAAACGAGAGGGTGAAAAAAAATGTAATTCGGGAATAGAAAAGAGAAGTGTCATCCCGAGCGAGAAAATACAGGGGCGCGTACTCACGTCTTTCTCCACGGGAGTGCAGTGGGTCACTGTAAAAAACAATTTTTTTACCACGTACACCTTGCCCGATCGATTCTCTATCAAATGTCACGAGCGAGAAAAAACTTGGAGCACGCTAGAATAGCGGACATGTCCTGAAAGGACGCACTGACCGTCGCGACACGTCTATGAGATTTTACAGAGCTTTGTGCATGTATTTCAGTACGCACTCGAAAGAAATACACATTATTCGCGAAACAAGCGTGTTCGACGTTGAAATTGCAAGTTTTCCTCAATGCTCGCGTACAGAAATCGTTACGATTGCAATCGCGCGAGCTCTCGACGCTGATTAATAACAATTCTCAATCTGCATCGCCGAGAAGGCTAGCGAAATTTGAAAAAAAAAAAAGTCGCGAGAAATTTTGTCGTCGTGCTCCCGTTACGATATAACCTCCCCTCTCCGATAGCGCGCAAAACGCATCGACGACAATTTATAGTTTGGAGCCTGCTCGCTTGGTAGGCTCGAGATACACTGATCCGTCCGTCAACCGCGGCGAACTGAAAAATTTTTAGACACTTCGAAGACAGCGCGCGCGCGCGACCACGCGGGTCACATGGCGATCGAGATTTCTTCAATTTTTTAGAAATCGTGTCACATTGGGGTAAAATTGGATTCACACGGAGGATCGATTAAAAAATTTGCAATGATATGGATTGATAGTATATTCTTATTGTTCGGAAAGAATAAAACGTTTTAGCGATTACGAATCCTGCGATTATGTTGAACAAATTTGCTTTTAAGTTACTCGGTGCTTTGGGTACCTGTGTACAGTACGGGTGCGTAGCTCACTGCGCTCTGGAATACATTGGTGATTTCGTCGTGGTAAGATCGCGTTGTTTCTTTCTTGAGTACACTGACACAAATCAATTCAACGACATTTTTCTGTCATCCTTTTGAGGTTAGTTATGAACGTACGCGAATGTGTCTTTTTTTGACGTCTCAACGAAATTTACGTCCAACGCTGTCTGGTGGAGATTGGACCAAGCTTTGCAACTGCTCGTTTGATACCAACAATTTTTATCATAACAAAAAACTAAATTTCGGTTCATTTTTATTTGCAGTGCACCGGCCCGTCCATGGAACCGACAATTTATAGCGATGATGTTTTATTTACGGAGCACATATCTCCAAGGCTTCACAATTTTAAGAAAGGAGATATAATCATAGCAAAATGCCCGACAAATCCTCGTCAGCATATCTGCAAAAGGATAACCGCACTGCCCGGAGACAAAGTTTATTACGGTTTTACAACATACGTTGTAAGTTTAATTCAAAATAAAAAAGATTATAGTTTAAAATTATCTAAGATTTCTAGATAAAAATGATTCAATGAACTTTTTTCAACATATGATATTAAATTTCGAAAATATTTAGGTCCCTGTTGGACATGTATGGCTGGAAGGTGACAATAGTAGCAATTCGGCGGACTCGAGGTCTTACGGCGCCGTACCGCAGGGCCTTTTACGGGGACGAGCTTTGTGTAGAATTTTGCCAGTCAACGAAGCGGCTCTGTTGACGTCATGAAAAAAGCTCGAGACATATGTACTCGGGTGCTCGTATGAAGAAATTTCGTTGGATTTTTTCCGTTCGGGAATTTTTCGATAGACTGAAAATTTAGACATCGTATTAACATTTTGCCCGATGTTATTTTGTTTTTTTCGAAATAATATAGAAAAACCGTAAGGTGTACATACGAATCCGAATCGTTTCATATTTTCATTTTTACGAAAACTAATCTCATTTGTCCCGAACCGATTTCACATGTATTCTCATATTCTCAATATTCTCAATACGGAAAAACCATAAAAATCGATGCAAGGTCCCGATGCATACGCTATTTATATTTTTACCTTTTATGAAAGATTTCTCTGCTTTGATTATTTTTGTTTATATTTTTATTTATTTGCAATCTCGAATTTCGGACTTTGACACGCAGCGCCACTAAAAGCGCACGTTTATAAACAAGCCACGCGCTTGCCCTTCTCATCGAACCGCGCAAACTTTGTGCTCCTGTCAATTGTCAATGCTTCTAAAAGCACTAATGAGTCAGGGTCGTCAGGGTGTAACGAATTTTTTTCTGATATCACAGTGAACTGTCAAGACAGAATGAAATAATTTATGAATTGCCTCGGACGATATCACCTACTTGAATACAATTTGTCGTATTCTCCATCGCATTCGTGACGACGTAAATATCGACAGTCTCATATCGAGTTATGATCTTGCGATCGTTTAGCATCGCATTAGTTACGTAGGACTGAAATCAAAGGTATTAATTTTAAAAAAAACATTGCCATCCCTTGCTCGATAATCCACAATTTTCGTATTGTCACAAACAATTACAATTTGCATAAGAGAATTATGAAATCACTATAACCAAACAAAATATGCAAAAATTCCACCTATTGTTGATCATTTTGGTTGAAATTTTCACAATTCTTTTCATAATTTAGAAGTTATAAAGGACGGAATTTACAGTCTCTAATCATCTGTATACAATTTTAAAAAATCGAATTTTTCTCTGCTTTTATTTGATGAATAAAAAATTTTTGTTATTCAGGTACCATGTTAAGCAGTGGAGCAAAACATGGCCTGCATTGCTGTACATTGGCAATAGTTGTGCTGATATTCGAGTATGCCTCAGGGGTGTTCAGATGGGATTCTGAGTCGAAGATAGATTTTGACCCATGGATAAAATACGGTTACATAGGAGTATCGTTGCTTTACGTTTTGCGACTGCTTACCTTTCTGTCGCTTCCACAAGTATTGTTCAATTTTGTTGGCCTGACGATATACAATGCATTTCCTGACAAAGTTGAGCTCAAAGGCTCACCTTTGCTGGCTCCATTCATCTGCATAAGAGTCGTAACACGAGGAGATTATCCTCAACTTGTGAAAAGAAATGTCAACAGGAATCTAAACAAATGCTTGGACGTAGGATTGGAAAATTTTCAAATAGAGGTGGTGAGCGACAAGCCTGTGGGTCTTTCGTCTCATCAGAGAATACGGGAAATTGTTGTTCCACCGACCTACAAAACGAGCAGCGGTGCACTCTTCAAGGCCCGTGCATTGCAATACTGCCTGGAAGATTCAGTCAACGAATTAGCAGATCATGACTGGATAGTCCATCTTGACGAGGAGACATTGCTCACCGAAAACTCGATACGAGGCATACTTAACTTCGTTCTCGACGGGAAGCATCATTTCGGCCAAGGATTGATAACGTACGCGAATGAGGACGTCGTTAATTGGCTGACCACGCTCGCGGACAGCTTTCGAGTTGCCGACGATATGGGAAAACTCAGGCTTCAGTTTACTATGTTTCATAAACCATTATTCAGTATGAAAGGATCGTACGTCGTCACACAGGCACGTTGACTCTTTGTATCTTTTATTCTTCATTTTTTTTTCTTTTAAATAAACGAATTATTTATTAACAGATGTCCGCCGAGAGATCGGTATCTTTCGACAATGGGCTGGACGGTTCGGTAGCGGAAGATTGCTTTTTTGCGATGAAAGCGTTCTCGCAAGGCTACACATTCAACTTCATCGAGGGCGAAATGTGGGAGAAATCACCGTTTACTTTGTGGGATTTTGTGCAGCAGCGAAAACGATGGCTCCAGGGAATACTGCTGGTTGTTCATTCCAAGGCTATACCAATCAGGAAAAAATTGTTTCTCGCAGTTTCGTGTTACTCCTGGGTTACTTTACCCCTTTCGACCTCGAATATCATTCTCGCTGGGCTCTGTCCGATCAGTTGTCCACCCTTGATCGACTTTTTATGCGCCTTCATTGGCGCGGTGACCATCTACATGTACATCTTCGGTGTCGTGAAATCATTCTCGCTTTACCGTTTTGGTTTTCGACGATACATCTTGTGCATATGCGGAGCCCTTACGACAATACCCTTCAATCTCGTAATCGAGAACGTCGCCGTTGTGTGGGGTCTCTTTGGTAAAAAGCACAAATTTTACGTAGTTAGCAAAGAGTACGGAGCTCCGAGGACCGTGTAAGAGCCACACAAACTTCTAAAAACTTCTCGAAGATCTCGCGAGAAGATCGATCTCGATTCTACCAACCACCTCATCATTTTTGCCTGCACACTGTATTTTTTAATCTGTGATCGATGAACGAAGATTCGCACAACGTTTGAATTTTGCGAAGTTGGTCTTTCAGCATCAATCATAAGAATC
This sequence comes from Cremastinae sp. B BG-2022a, assembly GCA_030522605.1. Taxonomy (NCBI): domain Eukaryota; kingdom Metazoa; phylum Arthropoda; class Insecta; order Hymenoptera; family Ichneumonidae; species Cremastinae sp. B BG-2022a. Next base: position 31,549 of record JAPYYX010000855.1, read on the forward strand.
TCTTATCTTGGTTTAAACGGTCATTGCTACGCCGTCAATATGACTCGACCAGGCGTCTAGTCACGAGCAAGAATTTCTTCATTTCTTGCCCTTAATTTTCTTGAATTGACCGGTGGACGATTTCTTCCATGGACATTATTTTTTTATTCTTTTGAAAACTTGAATATGTACAAAAACAATTCTATTTTATCTTTTAATATTTTTGACAATATTAAGAATCATGACGGTCCTTCATTCTTAAATAAATTTAAAGCTAAAATGAATATGGAAAAAACACGATTTGGTTCAATTTATGGAATATTCAGCGTTGAATAGGAATCGAGACGAACTTTTGTACGAACCAATACACTTCGTACATCAATCATATCCAATTCACCAAAGTTTTAGTGTAAATATGGAAGATAGTGATTTTTCTCCAATTTTTTTTTCTATCGATACTGTTTGAGAGAAAGAACGCTGTGTGAGCGATTAAATAGAAGAAAGAACAAAAATGATAAAAATTCGAGCTCGCATTCAAGAACGAGCGTCGAAGCCGTATATTTAATTGTTACCTGTATTTTATAGTTCCGTATTTAGAATGAAGATGTTTAAATTGCGATGGCGCATCTGATAATCGAATAGAAACGCTGTAAACAATATTGTACATTCATACGAGTCTCGAAAATTTTATACGATTATAATTAATGTTATTTCATTCGACAAATCTCTTATGTAATCGATCAAAAAAAAAAAAAATCAGCGAATCGCCAGGTTTTCCGACGCTCGAGAAAACTTGATTACTTACCGGGAAAATTTTTTTTCCCCGTGCTTGCGCTTGAAAGTATTATAAGAGGCTCGCGAAATTGTCGCGTATCGACTAAATTGCGTAACAGACCTCATTAGTTTTTACGTCCTTTAGATACTGCTACTTAAACGCATTTTTTAAAACATCGCGTGTTTATTTTTTCTCGTTCGCTAAACGTGCCTACCGAATGCGAGATCAAACTCTAAGTAGAACAAATCCGAAGCGGCATGCAAATTTTTTGTGAAATTGAAATAAAAAAAAAGATTTCGTAAAAATAATTTTAATTAATATAAAAAATTATGTGTTATCATAATTTTCTTCATTGACGTAAAAAAGTTAAAAGATATGGAAAAAGTGTTACAAATTCGGAATAAAATTTTGTTAAATACTTGAACAAAAAAAATGAATAAGATCTTTACTCTACAATTTTTCCTCACAACAGTTTCGTGAATGAATAAATATAAGGTATAAAAAATTCTGTTTTTATTGCAATTTCCTTAACTAAACGAAGCATATGATAAAGAATGTGCAAAAGCGTAAACTATTCGGAATGCAATTTTATTAAAAATATTATAACAAGTCAAGGTCGATCAAAAATCAACAATAGTAAGACTAATTGTTACGTATAAAATATGAAAAATTCCTAATTCGTCGAATATTTTTTTCAACGAGGCAAGTCGTACGAAAATATGTAAAAAATGATCAACAGCTTCGGAATGAAATGATGGAGTAAAAAATATAAAAAGAAATCATTCGCGATTGACATTTTTATTAGCCAGAGCGATTTTTATTTGCTCCACGACTGTTTCGAGTTTTTCGAGCTTATGATTAATGGAATGGAACTCAAGCATCGTCTTTTGTATTTCAGAGAGCTGTCCACGTTTCGAGAGGACTTGTCTGGCGCAGGATACGATCCAAGGATCCATGGACCAGCGGGAGCAGTCTCTGGTTCTCTCCGGTCGACCCTGGATTCGTATCTCGTTCGACTTGTAGGGCCTGACCGAGATCTTAGCCTGGGGCAGATAGCGAGGAAACAGAAGAATTCTTCCTGCGAAGGATACGAGAGGATGAGATCCTGGACAAAATCTTGCCAACCTGGCGAGACCGGAGCCAACGGATTCAGCGTAGGAAACGAGTTTGGTCCTGGAAATGAGAGCAACGAGCTCGGATCTCTCGAGTATCTGCGCCGTATCGCACACGGCGAGACCATTCAGCAAATTGAAGAGAACGATGGCGATCGAGAAAACGAAGAGAATGAAGATAAAGTGACTGAGAACCGGATTAGTGACGAATGGAATGTCGTTCGCGTCGAACTCGCCGGTGAGCATGATTATCGTTTTGAACAGCGAGTGACCAGGATCCGGAAAGTTCGTGTCATCCTTGGAGTCCTTGAAGAGTGTGAAGAACGCGAGGGCGAACGCGAGTATGAGGAAAGCGTAGAGAAATAAAAATCGAGCGAAGTTCAAGCTGACGGTTTTGAACATCTCTATGCTCGTTGACATTCTCGGATGCTGGCCGATCAGAATGACGAGTTCCCAGGCTGACAGGAGGATGACGACTGCTCCTAGTTGAGGACTCGGACTCGCCACGAGCCAGCCGGTCAGCAAGATCAAAGCAAGCTCCAGAATGTTCTCGAAACTTGACAAGTAGTGTCGAGGCGAGGAAACGAATTGAAGACTCTCGCGAATGGCGAGGAGTGCCAGGAGAATGAGAGCAAGAGCTTCGAGACCTCGGGATTGTGAAACATTCGACGAAAACGTTGTGGAGTTCGTCGTGACGTTTCCACCCTCGTTCCCGCAGCAATTTCTAGAGATCACGTACGCATTTATCACGAAGTAAAAGAGAACGTAGAAAATAAAATTTGCGTACAAAACGTGTCTGATACGATGCCATTTTAGGTAGAGAAACGACGAGAGCAGAGGATGTTTCAGCAGAGATTTCAAAGCACGGTTTCTGGCGATGAAAGCGAGCGTTCCCATCTCCGAGTTGGCGGAATTTTCGTACGAAGCTGTCTCGTCTCGTCCAAGCTTCACTTTGTGAGGAATCAGACATCGATAATCAAATTCTATCTCAAATTCATCCGTACGGTCGTTCTCGCTTCGCAGACACTCGTCGAAATAGTCCGAAATTACACCCGGGGATAAATGTGCCAGTGGTGGAACGCCGAAAACGTTTTTGTGACCGATGTAACTCCCGGAACGCAGCAAGGTTTTCACCGAGTCCAAGGATTCTGCTCGAGCTGCGTAATGCAGTGGTGAGTTACCTTTTTCTGTAAATTAATTAAAAATAAAATCATTTTCTGATTTCAGTTCTTTGGATTTATAAATTAGAGTCTAATTTTTTAAAATCCAAGTTAAAATCTTTTTACGAATTTCATGAATTCTTCATGAATTGAGCCTAATTTTTTAAAATTCAAGTTAAATTTTTTTACGAATTTCAGATTTCATTTTATTCAAGTTGAAATAAAAAAGAAATTATTTTGGGTACGACACGTGAAATCTTCTCACCGTCCTCACAATGAACGTCAACGCTCGGCTGCTCCATAATCAATTTGAAGCACTCAGCACGAACGTCATTTCCGCTACGTCGACCAAGAACAGCCGGAACACCGAGTTCCTGACAAGCAGGAAGCAGCAAGTCCTTTCCCAACTCCGAATGGGCATTTAGAATTTCCCTGAGAACGTCCACGTGTCCGAGTTCGACGGCAATCTTCGCCGCGGTTGACCCAACTTCCGGAGTGCCGATTTGAACCGCTTGCTGCATGAGATACGCGGTAGCTCTTGGAAAATTTTTCTTTGCGGCTTCCTTCATTGATTCCTCGATTCTAACATCCTTCAGGGCCTTTAATTCTTCAATGAAACGAGTTTCAGGATCTTCAATACGAGGAGTGACTTCATGGTCGTTAATTCGATCATCTCTGACTGGAAGTACCAAATCGGGCATTTTTTTCGTCAATACGTCCCTCGTGCTCATCTTCCGGAAGTCCCGAAAGGAATCAAGGTCGACGGGGACCTTGGAGGACTCGAGAATCGCTCGAACAATTTCTCGCTGGCCTGAAGTAGCCGCGACGTGGATCGCCGTAACGCCCTTGGAGTTCAGAAGATTGGGATCGGCACGACCTTTCGTCAGGAGGATTCTGACGCATTCCTCGTCTCCTCGGCGTGCCGCGATGTGGAGCGCGGTCTGGTCACCGACCCGGAGATCCGCATTTGTTCTCGGATCGCCTAGTAACATTTCCAGGATCCTCGAATTCCCAGCTTCGACGGTGAAGTGCAGAGCTGATCGGTTATAGAACTCGTTCATCCGATTCGGATTCGCTCCGCGTTTTAAAAGAGTTTCTACCAGGTCTTCACGTCCATCGCAACACGCGACTTCCAGCAGCGTTTTGTTCACGTTGGGAGGCAAAATCGCATCCACATCCGTTTCCGGGTCCTCCAGGGCTCCTCTTGTCACTTCCTCCAACGTTCGGTTCTCGTTCGAACGCAAATCTTCGAGCAGGAGAGCTCGGTGCTCGCGCTTATCGGTCGAGGAATCCATTCTTCAGTCTAAACAATTTTTTATTATTTCAATAAGTTCATCATCTAATTTTTGAAAAATTAATTCCTACTTTTTTATTTGCTTGAATTTTCGGAGATATTTATTATTTTCTTATCACAATTAATGATTCAGTTTGTTTTGTCTATTCGTTCATTTTATATTATCGTCAAGGATAAAATATTCTAACAAATTATTTTTATGAATAAACATAAAAAATCGATTCTTGTTGCAGTCTGTGTCAGCGATCGCTGAGAGCGCTTGAAGATCGCGCGTGGGCGGCCGCAGACGTGACAGTGATGTCACCGAGACGGCTCTTCCTTATCAAGTAACTGGGCATGAAAAGAATCGGCAATTTCGAGAGAACTGTCATAAAAATAGAGCAAGATAATATCTTTGACTGAATTCTATTTTTGTAATTCTTTATTTTTTGTAATTGCCGAGAATTGGTCGACGAAACAGAAAGAACATCCGGTCGGGGATTCAACAATGAATTCGTTTCGACCTCGAAATGAATTCGACGAAATGAAACTGTCCCGGCGTTTGAAAGCACGATCTTTCTCGATTGAATGGGAAAAAATATTTTAAAAAGAGTCAAATATATAAATTTTTATTTTTATTTCGAATTTTGTCATCGGATTTTCGACTTACGAAAAAAAGCCGGTGCACAAGCACCTACTTGCTATTCTTTTGTATTTCAGCAGTAAAAGTTTTTGCGAGAACGAGACGGGAAGCAAAAAATTCACCGAGCTGCTCTCGCGCTGCGAGCGGACTCACTGTGCCGGACACTCGCACGTTTCCCCCTCCCGACGTCGTCTCGCACTTTCGCGGATCGTAATCCGAGAGGGACGTACACACGTATCGTTAATTGTGACGACGGCGGATGGTGTCCGTACCTTAACGCACCAGTTTATAAACATATGCGTTTTCTCTCTCTCTCACATTCCATTGCAGATTACACTAAATGGATTTTAAAAAATTATCAAATGTTGTGTTTTTATATCAAGAGTCGCGGTAGAGACTCGAGGCAAGTACATTTTTTCAAAATATCAAAAATCGCCGAGCTACCGCGACTATCTATACGCGAAGAC
>JAPYYX010000857.1:0-53878 GCA_030522605.1 Cremastinae sp. B BG-2022a
GATCCAATGAAATATTGAATTGAACCAACTAATATTTCATTGGAAATCGCCACATTTTTTTCAGTGTACGTAAGTCTATTTTATATACCTAAATTTTATATACCTCTGTATACCTAAATCTACCGGAGTAGTAAATTCTAAAAAAAAGTATCGATGATAAATGTAAATTTATCACTTGTATACGTATACAGAGATTATCTTATCGGGTCTTTGCCAGGGATTGAAAGTCTATACTTCAAATTGACCTTATCAGATCGTCTTTGCAGCATCAAGGACTGGTATTGTGAAAAACTGAAGGACTTTTTTTGTGGATATTTTTCAATATCTATTCGAAAATGATCACCTCACCGAGATAACTTTCTCGAACTCGTTCTTTGATTCCGCATGCTTGATCAATTTCTCGTTTCGTAATAATCGAAAATAAAGCTCCGGACGAGATAAAACGATTTTCATCAGTTATATGACTTTTCTTTCATTGCGGACGCGTTGCAATAAATGGATCCTTCATTTACTCCGGAGGATCAAATATTGAAAAGGCGAATCGCGGATCGCGAAAGGTCTTCTGATACTCGCTTGCAACTTTTCCGCTCTCTCTCTCTCTCTCTTTCTTTCTCTCTTTGAAAAATAATCATGCAACTGACAGAAATCTAATCTTTGAATCCGACAGCTGCGGAGAAAATATTTGAAATAATTTTTTTTTCGAGCACGCTAGAAGAAAGGAAACCCCCGGTGAAAAAAGTCTGGTGCTTTTTTTTTCGCGCGAAACGTGACGTTCAAGATTTTTTACTCGATCCTCCGAGAGAGGTGGAGCGAAACGTGCCGGTGTCATCCCTCAAGGTACGTCTAGCCTTATGCTCCGAGAAATAAAAGTAAAATGAAAAAAAGGCATATAAAAATAAAAACGGTACCTACTTTTCCACTAAGGTTCCGAAAAGTGTATTTGAAAAAGCCGCGGGGCTGAAGGTTTTTAGGAACGAGCCAGGGATGTAAAAAATCCAAATGCACTATACGCGTTCACTTTGCGAGAATGAAAAGAGCATGTACGCCCCGATCTTCGCCCTATGAATTCAATAGCGTTCACAGCGTGCCTGAACATGCCTATCTATGCATTTGCACTTCCATACGTGTGTATACATAATATGAAAACTCACTTTTTTCATCTCTCTTTTCCTCGATCTCACGACCCGGAAGAGAGATCTCACGTTTCGTTGTTCCGTGAAAACTGTTCACTGTTCATCTTCCCTTCGAGACGCAAACATACACGTTTTTATTGCTCACTTTTCTCTCGAGAAGAAGAAGCATCGAGAACTTACGATGATATTTTATTCCTTTGCCTCATCATCGAGACAAAAACTTTAATAAAGTTTTCAATCCTTTCACGCTCACGCTTCTCATCACAAAACCGGGTGATATTACTATTTAATGACTAATTGATATATTTCTATACGTTATTGATGGAATTGAAAAAAAGTAAAGATAATACCACCCGAGTAGAAATTTTTTCGTGTTACATCCGGCGCTGATCCGGCGCTCGCCAGGCCTGATCAGCGCCGAATCAGGACTGGCGAGGGCCGGATCAGAAATTTCTACTCGGGCAATGTTATAAAATTTGAACGAAATCAAAATTGGAAAATTTTTCAAAGCGAAACTTACATGAATATGCGCATTTTTAAAAAATTTAATTACATTTTTTTGTTTCTATTCAATTTGATATAATTCTCATTTTCGTTTTTTAAAAAATGGATATTTAATAATTTGATTTTATATAACATTTACTAATGTCAAATCTCATCGAATTTTTATCGTCTATATCTATTCATCACTTTGTTTTATACAAATCTTTTTCTACCGACTGAATGCTCATTAATCGTTTATTCAATTTTAATTTTTTCATAACAGTATCATTTGTACAATAAATTTTTTATTTGGATAATTTGGATACATTATTCGTATTCGCGTGATTTTACGCATTATTCCTCGCGATAACGAGATTAAGCGAGTACTCGTCCGAATAGTGAGACACGGACGATTAAAATTGTACTTTTTTCTCGCTATTCCCCCGCTCGTTTTTCCCTTCCTTTATGTATAAAGAGATACAAGAATAAGCGATGGATATTAATAACTCGATACAAAAGGCCTCTCTTCATCTCAATCACTGCTCGCGCGACCGCGAACTGGGCGCGCTATTTCGGTTCCTTTGACAAATTTGTGCGAGAAATTATGTCGCTTCACTTTGATGAAGCGAAAAAGAAGATCGACAGATGAGAAAACTTTTGGAAAATTAACAAGAGCATTGCGAAGAGTAAAAATAAAAAATAATGCAAAAGAAAATATTAACATTTCATGTTTTGAGTCGCGAGGCTGCCGTAAATTATAATTTAATCATAAAAGAATGACCTTGATAGAAATCATGACAGTTGGATCCGAGAGATAAAATGTATAGAGAGAAGAGGCAAAGTCGGGAAGAAACATCAGGATCGTTAATCGCACCAATTCGGCAGGGAGATATCTTCGTAACGCGAGTGTAACGCGTAACAAACGGTCACTCGGGAGTCAATTGATCAATGCGGAATGCTTGGTCGGATGTTGGCCCTTCGCGTCTATTTCTCTTATGGGATACATGTGTGAGTGCGTGCATGCATGTGTGTAACGTATGTATGCACATATACAACAGGATGTGCGATTCGAGCGAATAAACACATCGATACATCTATACCTCGATGAATTATCCTACAACGTTCGGTGCACCGTGCTCAACCGATTGATAAGATCCTTAACGCCCTACTCACCGGAATACACACGTGGATACAGTGGGGATTCCCGTGTATGTACGAATTACACATGAACGCCTGTCTACGTTTGCCACCGCTGGTACACCATTTGGAGCCAGGCACACCGAAACGAGACGAACTCTCAATAGTAAAACAACGACTATCGCTAAGCGAATAAACACGTCTCGATATGTGTGCGAACGTGTCTGCTTGCTCGATCAATAATTTGCGAAATGATTCGCCACGCATCTGTTTTGTTCGATATCGTGCTTTCGAATGTATTACTCTAATTCTTTAAAGTAGAGAAAAACCGCTCCCATCTTTGTATAGTTTTTGGTAATTTTTGTTATTTTTTATTCAAGAGCAAGTCACTCAAGAAATTTAATTGCAAAATGAATAATATTAAACGCTCCTGAAACTTTTATTTCAATTTATATGAATGTTAACTCATTTGATATGAATATCATAAAAAGTGCTCGCACAGTTTTTTCTTCTTTATCGCCACCGTTTGTGTCAATCGGGCAAATAATTTCGACTTTCGCAAGTATGCACAAATCGATTGGTTGTGAGAATCGATAAACAAATTATTACAATAAAAAAATATGATGAATTTTCGATAAATGTTGAACTTGTAAATAATAACAATTTGCACATGTAAATCCTAAAAGTTTGTAGAACATTACACTTTTACAAATTAAAAAAAAAATTTTTTTCAACATTCTGTGCCATAGCAACGAGAGTATGAGATTACTTCATAACGCAACTTTTCCTTTTCGAACTTTTTTTGCTCAACTGTGTGATCGAGCTTGATCCAATAACATCGTTGCGAGGAAATCGGTAAAAATGAAAAAAGATCAACTCTGGTCCAGAGATTTGAAGAAAACGTAAATTTGGAAAATAAATATTCTTTGAAATTTGAAATGAGTCGCAAAGTCATTAATCTTACCTGATGTCCTTCCTTGATTCATATGTATCACGGTCGCTTCGTCATTCCGAGAGTTAAGTACGCGCGTACTGACACGAAAACTACTCATGCGAAGATGTAGAATATAATCGAAAGGAGTCAAGAGCGCAGAGTCCGCGACGGAAGCGATCTACCGAAGGGAGAACTTTAAACGACGACTTTAAATTGAAAGTAACAAGTTGGCTCTAGATTCAGAAAAGAAAAATCTTGGCGCTGAAGATCGCAAAAGAAGTGCTGGTCATGCCGAAAATCGGTAATATCCTATTCCAATGGTTGAACCCTGGATTGTCTCTCTGCTCCTTTTTTCCGATTCTATTTGAATTCTCTTAGGTTTCCTCTCGAAACGTCTTCCTCTATCAAATGTATATATCTTTTACATCCATCTCAGACTCTCCTTTCGATCCTTCAGGATCTGCGGACCCGTGAACTCGCGTGTTTCGAGGCAAGCACAGACTAAGCTCCTGTCGAGTTAGCTACCCGCGAGGACGATGTTTGTTCCTCGATTGCTCAGGCGCACCCTTCTCGAAAGCTCAATGCGCAAGCCAGACAACCCTTGACTACTTTTCCCGCGACTCTTTTTCTACGTTACTGAATATTTTACCGTCCGAGGTGTCATTACCGACCACCGATAACGCACAAAAACCTCTTTGACGAATGTCAAAAAACTAAACTTTACACTAATAAAAAAGTTTCCAAGAATCATATAGATATCAAGCAACGATAAAAAGGACTTTGTAAATGCCGATTGTTGACTATTTTGAGGCGTATAATTACTTATCATTTCGTCTGTATACAATAGATTTCATTTCGAGATCCATAACAAGTCACCAAATTCATGGAAGAATTCACGATGGAAGATTTTGGTGTCTATTATATAGACCAATTTAATAATCCCGTTTATATAATTTTTTCGTATTAATATTGATTGATCCGAGAGCAGCTAATCCATCATCATTTATGGTTTTTCACGCGAGCGAATATACTCGATATAAAAGTGTCTTATCTAAAAAAAATAATCGCTGTTTTGTAAAATCTGCATGAAAAATACTTCATTAAAAATTGAATTTCGATATTTCCACCTATTCTGTTCCAAATTAGCAGGTGGGCAAAAATTGAGAGAATAGTATTGATATTCAAAAAATGCTCATTTGAATGCTTTTTATCCGAAAATATAATTCTTGTATCACGTATCGTGGGCAAATACGATACGATTTGATGTATTGCCAAATTAAAAGTCTGCTTCTTTCTTCGCTAATTATATCGAATAGGAATAACATGCTTTCTTTTTTTCATCAGTAATAGAATAATAATTGATTGTATAATAAATGATATACACGTTATTCGGATGGTTACACAACCCGGATTATTGAGTATAAATACCTCATAGCGAAAGTCGGTATTTTAGTAATACAATTTTTGAAATTGACCCAACTCAAAATTTTTTCCTGGGAGCAATACCCTGCAGAGTTTCAGCGAATTGTTTCAGTTGCATTAAAATTCTTTCCTTAGTTTTTTGAAAAATTATTTGTTCCAGAATTAAGTGCTTATTCTTCATAATTGCAGTGATAATGAAGTTTTTCGCTGCAGTCGTCGTCGTAATTTGTTTCACGGATTTCGTCAAAGCGTTCCCCTCTCCAGGCACATATGAAGCGCCAACACCAACTCCCTGCGGTCGATGTTCGTTCGAGCCTATAGAAAATAAACGCAATGCATCTTTGATACCTGGTAATACGCAACGAATTTGCTCTTACATTTTATATTTTATATCTTATGAGCTATTATACTGTGGTAGAAATGATTTATTTCTCCGTTCGTTACGAGGCTATAAAATATTTCTTTTTTCACAGATCTAAGAAAAGTGGTTAGGAATTCATCTAATCACGATATTGATCGTCAAGAGTTACCAAAAACTCCGGTACAGTCTCAACCGACCCCACAAGGAAAAACTAACCGCTCTGCAAATTATAATTCACAGCTTGTTGATTTCAAGAATTTGGTCCGACCTACAACTCCGAAATCACTTCATACTAGTACTGAACGTTATGTATTCATTAGATACCCAGCTCAGAGGTACATACCGGACAATCTTTTGCCATGGCCAGAACATCCCTTGCCAAGACCATCCGTTAAAACAACCACAACGACCGCACAAACATCTACATCTACACAACCGGCTGACACTAACGAAAGTGAAGATCATCAAGCAAATGAAAAGAAACGTATGAAACGTGATGGAAATACGAAAAAAAGTTCTAATAGACCAAGGATATATATTGTTCCATCTGAACCGAAATCTTTACAAGAATCTGTTGGTGCGACCATAACGATTGTGTCACCACCTTCATCAAAAAATTCAGAGGACCATCATCAACGAAGAGCATCAAAAACATCACGACGAGAGGACGTTAACTCAATACATAATTTTGCTAAACCAAGGATATATATTGTTCCATCTGAACCGAAACCCGTACAAAAATCTACTGGCGCAACCATAACGATTGTGCCACAACCCACATAAAAAATTTAGGGAAACATCACCAAGCAAAGGAGTCAGAAACGTCACGGCGCAAGAACATCAATTCAATACACAATTCTGCTAAGCCGGAATTATATGCTATTCCATCTGAACAGAAAGCTTCACAAGGTTCTGTTCGAACAAGCACAGCTATTGGGCAGCCATCCACATCAAAAAATTCAGAAGACTATCACCATCGAAGAAACATCATGACGAGAGGACTTTCACTCAATATTTTATAATTTTTCTGAATCGGGGATATATGCGATTCCTTCTGAACAGGCAGCTCCACAGGATTCTGTTTGAACATGACCATAACAATTGTGGTACCGCTCACACCTAAAAGTCCATAGGAACAACACGAACGGAATTTGAAAATAAAGTACTCAAAAGTTCAAATCCTTTTTTATATAATAATCGTTAATATAATAAACTTCCTTCAACTCAATTGACCCGACAATTAGGAATTGGTTAAATTCGACTTCAAAAAAATTGCTTACATACACAGTTACAGGTGGAATGTTTTCCGAGTTTCCACAACGAATTCAGGTATATTGATAAAATCAGTAATTCTGACTGGCGATAGTTATCATCCTTCGATGGTGCCGGAAATACCTTTCTTTCCGATGGTTGAATAACTGCCGGTAAGAAAGCTTTTCTTGCAATACCGACCGGAGTGTACGATACATTAGTTTTCAATCCATCCGTAGCGTGACACTACTTTACGCCCATAGGCGTCCCACACCACGTGCTTCGAAAAAATGTTTATGAGGTATTCTACTTAAAAAAAATGGAAACACAGAGACCACTCGTACAGATATCAGTTTTATACATGATGAGTTCGTATAAATATTTATGGTAATATTTCGGATAACAGCCCGCCCCTCCTCCTAGGGGGTGGTGGGTGGTGGAAATGATAGTGTACTGTTCCCTGAACTCAATGCAAAAAGAAATTTGCGGCGGTTACCCCCCGATAAAAAGTTATGTGCGTTTAAAATTATTCAACTTAGCCTGCAACTACTATATCTATAGCGTGAGGTTTTAGCCTGTGCAAGTATATCTGTAGGATACGCTCTCTCAGCTACTTAGCACCTCTGTCGATGACTTAGGGAACACGATTGATATATTTTTATGATTTCTATTAATTTCAACGCATGAATTTTTTAAAAATATTATATATAGTTATATAAAAATGTAATGCTATATACATGAATATCAGAAACTCAATCGACTAAAAAATATGACGCTATATACATGAATATGACAATCTCAATCTTTTACTTTTTTAAAAATATTAAATATAGTTATATAAAAATATATAATGCTATATACATGAATATCAGAAACTCAATTGACTAGTAATTAATGTTTCGTTTTGAAGTCCTATAAAAAATACATAAATGGTTTTTAAATGCTAAATCGAACTTGAACAAAGCATCTATCACCGAAATACAATTTTGAAATATGGTCGAAAAAGATTTCTTTCCACTAAAATACCGACTAAACGTGCTAAGTAACAGAGAGAGTCAGTAAAATCGGGTTTCTATACCGTACTATATAGGTATACATCTAAAGGCTAAGTTTGAAAATTTAAAATTCGCATAACTTTTGATCGGGGAGTGACCGCCGCAAATTTTTTTTTTCCATTACGTATGGGGATCCATTCTCTATCATTTCCACCACCCCACCCCCCTGGGAGGGGGGGGGGCTGTCATCCGAAATATTACCGTATTTATTTGTACTAATGCCAGCCTAATAGTCGTATGGAGTCGAGAAGAAGAGATATAAAAGGCGATCGATCATTTCAGATTCGATTTACACGCTTCCGTACAGACATACACAAATGCACCTGTATTCTCACATGTCAAGTTTCTTATCTGGGCTCTGGAGAGAACAAAACGGCACAAAATCGATAAGAAATGGTTATCACGCTCAGATGGCCTCGATACCAATCTTGTAACGATAATGGTATATGAAAATATGTATCGTGCGTGTATTAGTACCCGCGTAAATATCATGCCCGGAGCGCTATTTCGCCTCGATCACCCGCACGATTAGTTACGATATTCATCTCATGTGTATTAATACATGGGTATCAGTATTGTTTATTGTTCAAGTGCACAAAAAGAACAGTAGACTCGTTGAAACAACAATTTTCAATTACTAAGAAAATCGTCTTGGAAACTATCGCACGATGTAAATGTCATGCTTTCAGGCAATGAACAAAATTATTCAACTGTAGTTTCAACTGAAGTAAACTGAACGAAAAATGTAAAATAACCAAACTTTCTTCATGTCCAAAAGTCCTCATACTTAATCGGACATTTACTGTTCCATTTAATGGGAAATTACTTTGCGACGGTTTTTTACTATTGCATAGCTGCAAAGATTGAGCGATAAGAATTCGATTTCAGTTATTGAGTAGTTAATAATTTAGGGACTAATGACTTGATCTTATTAGATCATTCACGAAATAATTCAACGTATAGTACAAGAAAAACTAGAGATCGAACCTTTTTAATTTCGGATATCAACAACGCCTACGTTGATAGAGAGCCAAACTTGCTTTTTTCTGTTGCTCTGTTAGTAAACTTAAAGAATGATGGATTTACATGGGTTTTTAACCTCTTTCTCTTTCGAAGTATTTTGTGCAACAACTCCTGAAGAAAAGATTGACCTTGAATGAAAGCGCGTTTTCTTCTTTACATACTTACAATGTTTTCTGCACAATGCTCCATTCTTCTCTGGGACGTTGATTAATGGGATGCAACAGTTAGATCTTTGTTGATCATACACAGGTTAAATCCCATTGTACAATTTACAATGCAGAATTCAAAAATCTCCTATCCGTGCTTTGAATATTTGTCGCAAAATTCTCGTACCTCGTACTGAACATGGAACACGAAATAGATGAGTTTCGCCAATGGTATAAAATGAATTTTCATTTTCTTCGATTCTATCGAAATATCAGCATCGTCAGATAAACCAATTATAGAATCCTGTACATATATAAAAGATTTGTTAATATCACGAGGTACTTTATTCTACATAATCACTTACCTTTTTTACTCGTTTTAGACTCCTTAATTCTCGTTCCATTGTTTCTAGATCCAACAATGTATTTTTCACATTGGTTCTCTTTTTTTAATTAAAAAATATTTTTTGGTACGATTGAGGAAATCAATGAAAATGGCATGGCAGATACATATTCATTTCTATACAACCCGTTTATTATAAGCTTGAATCCTATATTAAATAGTATTCATGTTAAATACATAACTCAAGATTTAAAGACAGTAGCAGGCTACTTTGTGTTCATTCATCGTCTTCAGCGTATCTTTTTTCATTTTTCAAACGTACATATGCTTACATTTACATCCACTTTCCATTGTATTTATTTACGTTTATGTTCATACATGCTTCTGCGTATGCGTCAATTAGCGTCTGAGTGGGCATTTCCGGCTTGCCCGTACGATAATAATTCGCGTTTTTCGACCGGTACGGTCCACAACGTTGCGCGCCCATCAATTCTCAGTGGCTTAGAAACAACACAAAATAATAGTCACAATAATCATACACTATACACCTAAAAATAAAAATTGTGTACCTCGAAATTTCTTACGAGTTTCAATTATTCGTTCGCATGAAACGAATACCGAGAGCTGTGGCCGTTCGCATCCCATATTTCAAATATTACATTGTGCAGTTTTTTGTGAGTTTTTCAATGTATCTCGCACAAAATATATCATCGGAGTTTCAAAAAGCACCTATAAACCTCTCTGTACAGAAATAAAAGAGAAAATCGACGAAGTATTTTACAAAAAAAGAAAAGATAAATTTCTTGGCATATTTTTTTCTTTCGTACTTTCCGATTAGGGTTCCAAAGTGCTCGCCGTATTTCCAATTTTTGTTTGCGTTGAAAACAACCGTGGCTTCGTCTTGCTTGTTGAACAAAAATCAAATCAGATTTGATCTAAGTAATTACGTAAGAGCGATTACGACGCGTAAACTCCGATCTCTTCACATCTGAACCTAGCTCGATGCTTTTCAAGCATCGCCACCCCGAAGATGAGAAACGGGAAAGTGAAAAAGCTACGATGCGAACGGTAAAAAAATAATCGGAGAACGATTTTTCCTAGAGCACCAGCGACTTTGAAAGTAAGAAAAAAAAAATGAAAAACAACATAGGGCTAATTTTTCTATTTAATATTCACAGTCTATATTTCAGCCCTCATGAGTCCGCTTCATCCTTCCTCTCACCAATTTCTGTCATTACCCAGTGACCAAAATCCCGATCTGAATTACACGAAAGAGAAGACATTTCCCTGAAATAAAAGGAAAATTCCCAAAAATTTCTCTTTACACGTTACGTCCTCTCTCCCTTTTGTTAGTAATTCATGTCAATCGTATGTCACGTTCTCTCATCAGCTTATAATTACAATTCACTGCGGCACCTGCATGCCTAAAGAACATTTTTTCTAGATGTAATATAATATATATATATATATATAATATACATACATATATATATATGTGTGCATATATTTATTTATATTAATCTTTTTTATATCCATATGAATATATTTATATATATGTTTATTTATATGCTGAATGCTCTGCCTCGTAAATTATTTTACACTATAATTACGTATACAATATTGTAAATATTAAACGTAATATTTATATTATTATATGTTTGTTTACGTATAAGTATTTATATTTACGCAGAAAGAGCGCTGTCTCATCTACTCCACGTAATTAAAACATATAGCTATCGACATAGCATTTTTTTCGGTTTCTGTTACGTGTTTAAGGGTACTTTTTTATTTTATGTTTTAGGCTCTTTTTCATAGTATTCGTTATATTCGCGAAATTTTTACCTCTCGTTTAACTTCGTGCACCAAATTTAATAAACATACTGAAGCGATCTTGATTGAGCGTGAAACATTTTTTGGAGTTTGAATCATAATTTTTGGGAGGTTCGAAATTTGCATCATTGCAAATCGACGCAATAACTTTATGTTTCTTGCTTCGAGAATCTGACTTTTGCCACTAATGGAAATTCAACAATTAAAATAGTGAATAATTTTGTTCATTTTCTTTTTTTTTCATTCGATTTCATTGTTGGAGACTCTCCGTTTAATTATAACAATTTTTTTCACGTTTTTTGTTCTTAATGAAAAAAATATTTTTTTGTTAAACAGGCTCCAAACAGAGTGAATGCAAATAGATTGTGCGTTAACATTCTTTTAAATTTCTGTACACCCGGAAAAAATTTAACACCTTCCATACGTAAGGTGACGACAATAATCTGAGAATTTGTGATTTAAACGGATATTAATTTGGATTTGATTGTTATCTCTTTATATAATTTATTTTTCTTGATTTCTTTTTTAGCCAAGGAAAGCTTCGGAAAACAAAATTTTCGGTCATTTTTCAAAATTTTAAGAATTTATCGACGTTAAATAAAATACTATCTGGGCCAAAAATTCTTTATAAATGAACTCAAAAAAATTGAAAAATTATCGAATTATGGAATTTTTTACTAAGCACTTTACGTGTCTTATGATATTACCAAGCTCTGCATATTCTCACTGTACATCTTAAACAATATTCAAATAATTATGCAAAAAAAAACTCCATAAAATCTACGAAATTTTTTCACTGAACTGAGAAACTTTATTATTTTTCTAAACGCCTGAAAATGAATTTTATCAATTTTATGCACATACTTTGACTCGAAGTGCTCGAAAGTTATGGAAAAAAAATTATTTGTTAATTCTCGGAAATTCATTTCCTCGACTAAAAAGAATGAAAAAGCTCGTATGAGACAATCCGTAATGTCACGTATAGACATTTTTTACATAACGTGGATTTTTAATGCGTGATTGACGTTATTCTTGCGTAAACGAACAATTCCAAAGGACAACGTTACAGGATCGTTACATCGAGAGGCCAAGAAAGGTCGTTGAGATTCGCTCTATGTCCTCCTACTTTTTTACGCAGCTGACTCTCGTAAATATATAATATTCATGTATTTCTTATTATCGAAGTTCTTTATCATTTTGAGCATTCTATGCTTGTGTGTAGCCCTCCCCTTTCCCTCTTCCTCCTTTTTTACCCCCTCAATCTTTATGACACTTCATTCCGCATTCAACTAATGCAATATGTACATATTTGTATGCGTTTGCTTTATTATACTCAAGGTTGCTTGCATTGTTAATATCGAGCGTTGTTAACGCCACGTATCGACGTTAAAACGACTTTAATAATTATCGAACTGCTCGCTCTATTTCTCGCTTTTTTTTACGTTTTATCTTTCGTTTTTTTTCTCGTGAATATCATTCCTCCAGACCGTTCCTTAGTTTATAAAAATTGACTTGAGTCGTACCCGTACGTTCGCTAGATCGAAAGAAAAAGGAAAGCTTGCGTTTTTTTCTCAGACCGAAAAAATTGGAAAGGAAGAGAGAGAGAGAGAGGGAGAGAGAAATAATAATCGTCGTCTCAAAACTACGTCCGATGGAAAGAATTTTTTCTAAGATTTCTCATTTCTTCTTCTCTTTTTTGATTCTTCGGTATTACGTAATTATAAATTTTCGAACTAGGAAACATTGTTTTTTTTTCTATTTCTTATCAGCGTTCTCTTATCATGATCACGGCCATTCAATATTGACTGACGTTTTTCTTTAATATCTGTATAAATTACTTACGCTACGTACATTGATTTTTTTGAGGTGAACGAAAAGTTGAGGGAACGTCCAGATCACGAGTTCTTAGACCGACAAAATTAAAGAAACTTCCATTTTCCGTTTTGTGCGAAAGTGAATGTCGTTGACGAGCGTAACAGTTACATGAAGAATTTTTCGTTTACGAATTGAGCTAAAAAACGAATCTTAAAAATAACAATTGCACTTCCCTCTAATCTGTCGTTCTATGGTTTTTTTTTTATTTTTAGATTTATTTTGAGCAGAAGATTGGGCTGGCCGTTCTTTTTTTCTTGCTTCACGATTACGGAAAATTTTCCGCTGCTTTTGCTTGCACCAAATAAAAAAAGAAACAGGTAATTATCGCGCTACTGTAAACTGGCATCCTTGAAGTACGTACATCGTCGTGTTCCAGCTTGATTGTTATACCCATGCCTCTTCACACGTTTGCTCCAGTAATTCTCGAGTCTCCGGTGATCTGTAACCAAAAATCAAAATCGAAACTTTTAGAAACGGTTGATATCATTATGAAGAAATTAAAATGTTGATTATTAGGGAACATTAAAAAATGAATGAAAATTTGCACAAACATTCTTTGATGCCATATGCACATGTGTGTAAAATTTCAGAAGCCTTCATCGACACAAAAGTCAAGACAAAAATAATACGATTTTGTTTATTACATAACAAATCAACTTTGTGCAGGATCGACTTGAATTTTTAGTACACTGTTCCTTAGTCGATTTGCAACAATTTTTCTTAATGAACTTGAGCGCTCAATCTACTTGGCATTTGAGAAAAAACAGGGAACAGAATTTCGCTCCCATCATCAGCGATAGGACCACCTTCAGTGTTATAATTGAAATACTTATATTTAAAACCTTATAGCTCGAAAGGTTACGAGGATTTTCATTTTGTCGGGATAGAGATTTCCAAGAGCATTTTCTCAAATGCATCGCGAGATATATAATAATTTTTCGATTTTTAACGACGTAAGGAATTAACGCGTTATCCAACCAACGATAAAATTATGAAAAATCGTCATCGAGTAGCTGATAATTTCGAGAATGTAAATTATTTTCGAACGATACATCGCACATGCACGATAGCAGCGAATGCTATTGCAAAAAAAACCACTTGGGCAAACACAGTCGGTTTGCAGACATTACACGTTTACAACGTGTATGCGCTCACGATCGCTGCAGTGAACGTTGCACGTGAGGACTGAAGATCTTTTTTTTAGCGTAACACACCATCCTCCCATCGTTTATATTTTTAATAAATTGCAGATGCAACACATTTGCGCGATTAACCGCAGCAGTGATCGTTGCACGTAAGCTTTCTAATTCTGTGGGTGTATTCGAAGAGGGTTTTACTCGACAATCTCGAAAGAGGAGTCCGACACACTGGGGCCGTGGTAAAGCCCCCTACAGTGCGTCCACGAATCCCCCCCGCCCCCCCCCCGCCTAAAAAAAACTTTAAGAAATTATGTGTCGTATTTGGTGATAGTAACCTGCATCGAAGATCGGCATCCCGACATTCTGAGACAAGTATCTCTAACCCTCCGAAATGACTTTTTTGACAATCCGAATCTGACACTTCCAAACCATATACAGGAACTAGGTCTTTGATCTATTACACATCTATGTACATATATCGGCTGTGACGTCACGAGGAAAAAAATTGAAAAAAGGTGTAGGTTGGATAATTGCGTCTGCTCAAATCTGGACATTACTACTTCTGTGGACTCCCAAAGCGGCGAAATGTTCTATCCGCGGTAGTAGTGATGGTCCGCAAAGAGTCAGACAAATCAGGAAAAAGTGCAGATGACGTTTCGACGATTCGGGACGATGTGTAGACGAAAGCTCGAGGCACAATTGTGGGAAGAAGAAAGTCTAACCGTCGCCCTCTGAATTTTAGTTTCTCCTTGGCAAAAGTTTTGCCCCCGGATCGCCGAAGCGCTTAATCCGTACCGCGAATCTGCTAAGCTCGTCGAAAAATTTGGAGGTTACGAGTTGGTATATGTACACATTTGGGTTCACATACTAGCAAAGGTTACGACTCCCTTCCCCGTTTGCTCGAACGCGCATATCGCCTCGATTCGGCTCGTTTCGCCGCTGGACCGTTTCGATAAACGACCTCTTTGATTCTCTCTGGCGACACACTCGAACATATACATGTCCACGCTTGTGTCTGTGCAAAGAGACACTGGCGACGACTCGGCCCTTTTGACTCCTGCCGAAATTCCGGAAAAACGTCGATTTCGTAGTCTTCAAAAAGAAAAGTCTGAAAGGGGGAAGAAAAAACGTTGGTATAGCGAAGCCAGACTGAAGAAAAATCTTATCGAAAGTCCTTTCAACGATCCCGATAAGTTTTTCGTTCTTCTCGGCGCAGTTTTTAATGTTTTTCGACCGAGAGATCGCGGAGAACCGAAAAAAAAACTAAAGAAAACGAGAAAAATGTAGAACGGACGGGATTGCAGTTTGAGGGTGACGTTTTTGTTTAGGAAAAGTCGAGTTCGGGCATGGAGAATGAATTTTTCTGTAACGTACAAAAAAAAAGATAGATTCGCACGGTTAGAGAGACTTTCTCGATCGAACGTTATATCGCGTGGACAAATTTTATGATTTATATAACAGTAGTAGTTGAAATGCCAGAAAGTGTGTCCCGAAGCTAGGTCTCGTCGAAACTAACTGCGAGTCACCTATGTATTCGCGTTCTATATTGTCAAGAGATACATATAACTAGTGCAAGATACTTCGCACGCGTCAGTATAACGGGAGTCCAAAAAATGAATCTCAGCGAGGACCAATACAACTGATGGATGTGTGAAAAAGTTACAAGTTTAGTTAAATCCAAATTTTCTTTTCCTACTGATATCAGTCATCAATCAGTCATTCCAATAATTTGTATCCATTGAAGTTTAGCGCAAGATAATCTTGTCACGTCAGCAGATTAAAGAATTTAAGATCTTTACCGTTTAATAGATCCGAGAGGATTCACGTACGATTACTGCACTTTTCGAAACGCGTGAGAACCCAAATTAAATTCCTCTGAGCTTCGTGACGGATGACTAGCAGATAGTTAAAAATCTAATTTTCTTCATTTTTATGTGGATTTTTGAGACACCCTGTAGATATTTTTTCATACAAAGATCTATGTACAGATGATAGTTTAGAGAACAGAAATCCGGAAAAATTTCTCTGGCATGTGGCGGCTAGTCATTACTTTGTTTATGAGACTGCGAATGAGCGTTGACAGCGAGAAGAAAGAGTGTCCTCCTGTTCCCATCGATGTACACCGTTCCAACTGATATTTACAGGCACACAAAATTCACAAAAAATTTTAACTCCGTTGCCAGTTTTTTGTTGTCCGTCTTTTTTCACTTTTTTTTCATTTGAAAAAGTGAAGCACACTTCGATCCTACTTTCTCATCGGTCCGAAAGAGAAAGAGAGAGAGAGAGAGAAGCGGCGTAACTTTCATTTTGGCAACTCCCGTGCACTAAACCCCTTTAGCTCACAGTTATTCGAATTCTATCTCCCGAACCTTTTTTACATTCGCGCACACCTCTACCAATGTGGATGCATTATTCTCTCGCGTTCCTTTCCACCTACGCGATCCGTTCGCTAAAACCTTTTTAGTAATCGCTCCACGATATATCTTCGTGCTCGTTTCTAACTTTACACAGAATTTACTATTAATCATTCAATCATAAATATGGACAAATAATGTATCTCGAATTAAAAGAAAAATCCCAAAAGGGTTAATTCGTTGAATTGTCCACCGAAAATATTGTTTTTTTAAAATAGTGAATAATTAAGAATATTTGAAAAAATTAAGTTTAATATAATGATTTTTTCATTACTATTGAAATAATTGAGCGATTGAACATTTTTCTGGAGCATTGTAAAAAGACAATAACGTTCGACTGTACTTTCCAATCGCAGTTTTTTTCCTGTCTTCTTAAACAGCTAATGACTCTGAGGTCTCCCGCAAAAGCTGAATTTTTCCCGATCGGATTCTCCCTCGTTTCTCTCACGAAACGACCTCACTCTTTTATCCCAAATCCAGTATTCGTACATCGTCGTTAAGTTTTCCACGAATGCTTCGCCGGAAACGAGACGAACACTTTCCAGGGCGACCGAGACGAATTAAATCGAACGAGAGCTTTTCATGTCCCCTCCTCATTTTCTTTCTTTCATCGAGGAGCGAATAGACGAGAGGAAAGAAGTTGGTCTCGATTTAAGTGAAAAGTCACTGCGAAGCATTCTCATGAACAAGAACATTTTTTTCGAATGCGCAGTTGAAAGAACAATTTATCAAATTTATATTTCGAATTGTAACAAAATTTTGAAAATTTTCCGCGAAAATTTTTTTTATTTTATTGAGAATGAAGAAATGTAGAAAAATATTTTTTTCTCCGTTTGACGATTGCGAATTTCACATCGGTGAAAATTCGCATTTTTGTGGCAAATTGCTACACACCCCTGTGTTTGCTCTCAAAACGATTCACAAAGATTTTCTCTTATCAGGGAGCAGAAGAGCATTAGTCCCACGTCAGAGGGCTGCATTGACTTTATCCTTCCCTTCGAAATCCCATCACGTATATCGGACTAGTGCGGAGTTTCCAGAATTCCAGTGGCCTACTCATTTTCTCTCAGGAAAATAAATCGATGGCCAATGCATACACATATTTTGCAATTAAATAAAAAAAATAACAACAATTTAATTTTTTCACATTGATGTATGCGTGAGTGTGTGTAAATCTTAAAAATTTTTTCTTTTCAAGTCTCAAATCGGAAAAAAATTCAGAGTATGATATTGAAAATAGAAATACATAAAAATATCTATAATCAATAATGTCAATCAAAATGTAAAATCGTTTAATTCAAAATACGTCGATAAATCTGACGAGTCGACTTTTCGAATGGTTAATATTAACCGCGACTCAACAAAATCTTTAACTGGATTCTGAACTTGGCGTTTGCGATCTAGATAATATGTAGAAAATTTTCTAAAGGAATAAACGAGAGCTCGTAATGAGGGATCGAGAAACGGAAAATTTTCTCGACACCGAGGGAGCACTTTGAGCTCTAGTGCTCCAGAGGCTTGCAATTCTGTTCGCGAGCTCGTCCCCTCGTTATATATATACTTTGCACGCATCGGGGATGAAAGATCGACCGTCGATGCTACTAAAACCGCTCCACCTTTTTCCACGATCTACGAGTTTTCTCTCCGAGGCATCACCAACTAATGGATTTTACAACGTTTGCTTTGCTCGCACACTTTGCAACGAGATTCGGTGCGAATTTGGACTACCTCGGCCCTTCACGAGGTGTCTGCATGAAAAATATAGACTGGATATATTTCAGAGTTAAAATATAAAAATGTATTCAACAATAGTCTCAAAATATGAAAATGGATATAAATTTGGCATATGACTTAAGGATGAACCGGATATGCAATTCCTGGCAAAAGTGACTTTTCCATACTGAATTGTCGAAATTTAGTATTTTTTTTCTTTTATACATGTTCAATACAATTCTATTACGAGAGAGTGGTCAAATTTTAAGATTTTTACTACCCTTTCGAGTTATCTCCAGTACGTCCTTGACAAACATTCAAAAGCTTCATCATGCATTATATCTTAACTTTTTTCGAATTTATACCCTCAAAACCGTGATTACATGAGACCCAAATATCTTTCGATCTCAATCAAAAGGAGTATCGAAAAAATTGGGAAACGTGCGGGTTTCTCTTCGGAGATATTTCAACATGTCGAACTTGAATCACGCTACCTACATAGAAAAACGTGTACATAAAAATATATAAGAAGCACGACCTCAAAAGGGGTTGTACAGAAATGGTTAGGGTAGAGGATAAAAGAAAAAAAAGGAAAAAAGAGAGAAGGGAGCGAGAGAAAAAAGGAAAGAAGGAGCAGTCGTTGGAGGAGATGAGAGGGGGTTGGCGAGGGTTAAGAGAGAAAGAAAAAGGGAGGAAGAGATCAAGAGGGAAAAAGAAGAAAGAGAAAAGAGAGCTCCGGCAGTGGGTGAGATTGCGCGGAAAGGCGGAGACGAGGCGGAATTACGGGTAGTGGGGGGATGAGGACGGGGGTGTGCATGGCCACGTGGCGCCGTGGCGCGTCTTTCCGGCGCCAACGAGCCGCACACACTTCTCCAAAATTCTCTCTCTCTCTCTCCGCTTCTCTCTTATATTCTTTCTCCATCTCATTTTTCTCTCTTTGTCTCTCCCACCCGAATAGACAAAGAAGGAGAGAGGAAAAGCATTCGAGTTTGAGAATCTTCTCTCGATACAGAAAACTTGAACTGATGTGCGGATATTTTACCATGTATGCACGTGTTTATGTTTGCGTATAAAGATAGAGTATAAAAGAAAACGCGAAGATTCTGAATTCGTTAAAAGTCGGAAAGATTTCGAGACGAGCCTCCGGTTAAAAATGACGCTCGTCTCTTTTATTTTGACCTTGACGTTCCTCGGCGCGTTTTTTTACGGCAGGATATCGAGATAATATAAAAGCCAACGAGTCACTTTTCAATTTTGTCACTATAAAAATTGTTGTTGATATTTAGAATGAAAAGTTTACTAAGCACGTTTTTCATGATTAAGGTATAGCTATAATAATGTATATAATAAAGTATACGTTACAATAAGTCATTTGATATATGAACGAACATTTATAAACATTGAAGTTTCAATAAAACATAGAAGACGAGGATAAATTCAATTGATAGCGGAGTGAATTTTTCAATAATTTCAAAAATATTAATATATCGAAATGAATTTTTTGGCTCGCATGAAGTAAGGGAGGGCATTCTTGATATCGTACGAACAATTTAGTATGAATAATTTATCTCTTTTACCCGGAAGCCTCGAATCTGCAGCAGGGTGAGGATCGCACATACACTGATTTCGCTCTTTTGTACGTATTTTCACAACGGCTCGAGCTAAAATGCGCTCACTAAGGTTTCGAAATTGAATACAGGGGATGAGTTAATCCGATAAATGGGCAACATGGACGGAGTAATGCAAGAGATTCATCAGAGAGCGAAAAAGGACATCCCACGGTGAGAGGGTGGCAAAGACATTTTCCAAGATACATCTACACGCTTTCCTATTTATATCTCCACATTTTCTTAACCACGTCTACAGCGTGTTTCACATGGATATTGATATTCATCAGGCAGAGAACATTGTCAGTAGAAAAAGCCTTGAGCAACTTGTAAGTTTTTTTTTCTTTTTATCAGTGATGAGGATAGTATCGAGCGTTGAGGGCGAGTCTGCATGCAATGTTTTATTATCCAATGTGATTTGACACCTTCGATTAAACTTCATTCATCATCGGATCGCATGTATTTATTTCACAATGAAAATATTTCACAACTTAAGATTTCGAGTAAATTGCGAAAAACCGCTAAAAGTAGCAGTTGTGAATGTTATTACAAATTTTATTAAAGATCAAGTATGTTTCTCATGTATTTTGATGCGCTGATGAATCGAAATCCGGAGTCTGCCTTATAAAATGATAATTTTTCCAAAAAAGCTCACATCGCGCGCGATCCGAACTTTCTTGATGTGAATAATGTTCATCATAGACATCTATTTCCGGGACACTCCGTATGTTTATTTGAGTATATGTATATAGATCTAAATAGAAGCTCCAGCGTGTCTATTGTAGATCGAGGAAGATGCGGAAGAACCGGAGAAAAGAAAAGCAGACGTCTAACAAACTATATGAGGAAAGAGGAAAGAAGTGGCATTCTGATATAGACAATATCATTTTGAGAAAGGATGAGAATGCGTGGACGGAGAGGGAGAAATATCGATGGGGGTGAGAGAAGAGCTGAGGGAGGGAGGGAGGGAGAGAGAGAGAGAGAATCCAGTAGACACGCGGCTGTATAATGCGAAAGCCGCGAGGGATTCACCGGAGCGAACGAGGCGAGGAAGAACACGCAGCGGCGCCTTCTCCTCGTGCTGCTAACTCGCCTTTGCCTCTTTTTCATCCCCTCTCGTTCCAAAATCACCCCAAGACGTTTTCTAACCCGCCACTCCCGAAGAGTTTTCCTCTCTCTGTCACTCTACTCTCTCACTCCCTCCCGTTTTTTTATTTCATCTTCTTTATTTCTTCGTCCTTTTCTTTTTTCTTTTCTCTTATTTTCCTTCGTCCTCTTACTTCCTCCTCTCACTCACTCCGGCCATCTTTATGGTTACGTCAGCATGTTTCAGTTTGCCCGAGTCTAAAAGTTTTGCGCTCTCTGGCGACAAGATATTTCAAGTGGTCGCTCTCTCTCGCATCCTCAACGGCACGCCGCCCTTTCATGCACGGGCCCTGAGACCGCGCCGAATACAAGGGATGATGTCTCTACTTCTTTCTCCATCCTTCGTTACTTTCGCGCTCTTCTCTCTTACTGTTCGTCTTTCTTTGCTCGTTGAAATATTGGACGGCTCTTCCTTGCAGCCCGCATATTCGTCCTTCCTTCTACTTCGCTTCCTCAGCGAAGCTCTCGCAGCTCGCAAGTGCGTTTCCGTATCCTCTTTTCTCCCTCCCTCATCTTTCTCTTTTTTCACATTTTTATCTTTATCCCTATCGCTCATCCTCAACGAATTTTGAGATATTTCTCTTTTTCGCGCTCTCACGATCGCTTTCTCGTTACAACGGAAAGTCTCACTTTATACGGCACGGATGTATACATATACGTATGACAGGCTGGTGCGATAACTCCGAACTTCACCAAAACCTCATCCCTCGAGCCCTTACATCAATCTCCTGGCCTCTTACACTCGTTTCCTTCCACTTCAACGAGAAGACAAATTAAGTATCTCATATCTTATATCGGTGCCAATCAATATTCAATTCGCTTAATATAGATTCGGTAAATGATGCAGAACAATAACGGTGGAATAATTTTTTGCCCCAGTTTAAATAGACATTGATAATTAAATAGGATGAAATAATTGTTTCAATTTCAAGATAAATGAAACTTTGAAATACACACTTTCATTGTTTTTTGAAAAATTTTCTTCCATTTTTCGGAGAAATTGAAGATTTGTGCACGATTTAAAAAAAAAACACAATGCGCTCTATTCTTCTTCGTGGAATCGGGATGGACCTTATTCATCCTACGATGACAATCGCCATATCCTTCGGAGCAGTCCTTGAGAGACCACACTCGCCCGGCTCTCCCCCCGCTCCTCCCTGTAGAGTTTCTTTTTATTAAAAACTCGGGAAGGGGCGCAAAAACTTGAAAACTTATGACTCGAGAGGACGGTCTCGTATATTAAGCGACCTGCCATGCCATCGTTAACTACCCATGAATGAATTACCTTTTCCTCCTCTGCCGCGCGCGTTTAATGCCGTCCGTGAAATCTCTCGAGGGACGACTTTTGCTAATTCGAAAATTGCCTGAAGAAGATTCAAACTGTCTATTAATTCACATTTCCCTTTTCAAGAGATTACGGAAATTATAGATGCAAGCAAGAGCCGGAAGTGTAAACTACGATTTTTTATTAATTCTTTGGTGAATAAGTAAATTCAGTAAATATCATATTTTCAGAACTTTGAAAAATTTAGCAAAAACTCTATAACATTTTTTTATAGAAAATGAAGAAATTTTAAAGAGGAAAATTTTTTTTTATACAAACCTCTCTCTCTAATCGATTTTCTCGTCATATACGAGGAAGACAGGATAATATTAATAAGTTTTCTAATTACAGATGCAGAAAAAAAAACGAATTCAGCAACTATAATTCAATTGAATTAAATATCAGATAATACACGATCGAAGGCGCCTCAAATTTGCTGAAATTGTGATACGGAGAATCTGAGCTGCGAATAAAATTGCCAGTCTTGGCGACAAGACGACAAGTCGATGAGGACGAATACAAGAAAAGAGACTCATTTCTACGCAAAAGGATGAATGAGAAAGTGAAAGGAAAGAGGAAAAGAGAGAAAGAGAGAAGGACTGAGCGCAAAGCCTTTTCGCCACTTTGCCCCGCGGATTCGTTGATAAATTCAATTAAATAATTATCCCCAGAGGAAAAGCCACTCCCAAAGTTTATAGCCGTTCTTGGATCAAGCGGGGCAGTACGTCTTAATATAAAGTGAGTTGGCAAGTTTGGCGCTGCCTCTCGTGTTCTACGAGCCTGCATAGCTAGCTAACTTATAATACGATTTGTTTAATCGGCGCCAACTACTTTATCCTCTCATTCCTCTCTTTCCTCCCCACTTCAAATGTCCCGAGTATTCGATGTCAGTCGAACGGCCATCTATAAGTATAGACCGATGATAAAAATGAAAGAAAAATACAAGAATGCAGGGAAAGACGAAGATTGAGGAATAAAGAGAATAGGTCACATGGACAGCTTTATGACTCGGACTTTATTCAGCCCCGAACGACCCTCTCCGCTACTTCACCTTACGTAACAAAACCTGCATGAAAAATCAATTCAAAAAGTTACGAAATTCAACGTCCATCTTGCAAATCATAAGATAAGAAACGGCACAATTAAAAATTCTCCTCATATCAGATGATACGAATATTTTTCAATCACGAATATTTCTTCCTGATTTTATATTCTCGCGTCTTTTTAAATAAATTTTCAACTTCTTTTCACCATTGCGACATGATTCGAAATATACAGAATCCCTTGAATTTAATGGAATAAAAATATAGGAATGGAAACTTGTAAAAAGATAATGTTTCAATATTTTTCTGACTTTGCATGAATTCTATATCTTATATTTAATTTTGATTACTTGAGGCAACTTTCGTATATATTTTTTAAAACTCTATATCCGTTATTACGATATTACTGAAAGAATGAAAAAAATTCTTCATCATTAACCCATCTTCAATTTTCGTTTTTGCTCAATATTTTTCCGATTTTTCTCTTAAATACCATTTTCCATACATCATCTTTTAATATCGTAAAAACTGTAAAGAACTGAAGGATGAAGCTTGAAAAATTTTTCCACGAATTAAAACGAAACATTTTTGTGAAAAGATAGTTTTTTTGTGTATCCTCGTTACTCATCGAACAAGAAAAACGATGGATCTCGTTATCCGCGCATAAACTTTATACACACATACAACTATATGTATATACATATGCTCGCATAGACAAACATAAACGAGCGAATCTCGATGTCGAAAAGTCAAACAATTCCGCGTTACAGCCGTGCTATGGTAACCATGAAAAATACTGTAAAGATGAGAGACACAGAAATCAGTAAAAGAAGAATGGTTATATTTTACGAGATAACGAGAAGGATGTGAACCTTCGATCGCGAGACGTCGCTCGAGTCTCTCCTTTCGTTCTCTTATTCTCGTAAGACGCATGCAAAAAAAGGGAGAAAAAGAAAAAATTACAATAGAAAAAGGGCGAGAGAAAGAGAGATAAAAGATAGACCGAGACGCTCGCTCCTGTGTTTGAAAAATCTGAATATATCAGAGCTCCGAGTAGAATATTCTTTACGATGAATTCGAAGCTCGATCTATGCATAATGTCCTGAGGAATTGACTTTTCGATGCAGCGGTATATTTCATGCTCTGGTTAGTTGGACTTGGGAATCATTTCGAAGAACATTTTTTCCGTGTCGTCTGCGAAGTTAAAACCGCGTTCGTAAAAAGATTCGTATCAGGAGACTTTCAGCGGTCTCCGGGAAACAAATCGTGAAATTCGACTTCTTGATGGAAAGAGATAAAAAATAATTAAAGAAAAATTGCAAAAGGTCAACAAATTGGTGGTTCATTGTAATTTTTTCTTTTTCTTCTTAAATGTACATGCTTACATACAGAAAAATCCTTAAATTCGGAAAATACTTTTATATGTATTATCTCTGTATTGCATACAAACGGCAGGGCTCGAGCAATCTTTTCTCTTTTTCTTTCATATTTGGCGTCGAGCCGCTACCGCGTCTCTTGATATTTGACTTGAATTCAATTGTTTAAAATTTTATTCTTCATGAATTTGAAAAATAACATAAATTGCAGAGCTTATTCTTAAAAATTATTTAAATGTATAAATCAATCTGCTGAAGCGCATATATGTAGAAATTTATCTATTTGAAATGAAAGTCAAAATTTTCGATAAATTAAGCTCATGTCAAATTCGTTGCCTGGGCGGATCGTGTTTGGGATTAATCTTTAAACTATCAGCGAAAATCGAGTGCCTGAAATATTTCTTGTGTAGAATCGATATTGGACAGTCGAAGGAAGATATCGAGAACAATTATTTCGTGCGCTGGTTTTACAATTAGAGGTTAGCAAGATAATAAATCGAATGGATTTAGCTTGTTGTTCGAAATTCCTAGACTGAAAAGCGAAGTAACAGAAGTATCGGCGGCAGTTACAGTGTCGTCTTGCTCGTCGCTGGGACGCCGTTCGTTTTCTCGCAGCAAAGTTCTCTCTCTCTCTCTCTCTCTCTATCTTATCGATAAATTGAGAGAGCCCCCCCCCACTCTCTCTCTCTCTCTTTTTCTGTGAAACAGTTCGATATGGCAGAATGCGCACACGAGAGATAGGAGAACACGAGAAAGAGAAATAATGAGCCGAAGTACGGAAATTTCGGAGTAACGCTAGGAAAGAGGAGGGAAAAGGAGAAAAAGAGAGCAGAGAGCACGCAAATCACTTTATCGGGCGTCCGACTACGAACGACCGTAACTACTAGCCGCGAGGGACAAGCCAAGAATTATACGAAGCTCTCGCTCTTTTCCCTCACTCTATTCCACATTTCTCTTCGGTGTTGATTCTCTGTATACGTTACCACACATGAAGTACTGTACATACATGCACATATAATGCGTACGCAGAGTTTTTTCCGCTACGAGTGTGCAGAACAATCGAACGAGCAGCTGAAACTATTCCCTTCCGGCGTCTCCGCAAACTGTACCAAAGAGCTCTATATCGACGGTATTTATGATCAACCGCGAGATAAATTTTTATTTTCTCCTCTTCTTAACTCATCTCATTTCCTGGAAAAAGGAATTCCAACAATCTTGCCTTTCATCGATATGTTGAAATTCTGTATGACGGATCAAAAACCTTTTATTATGATTTTAGTTGAACGATACGAAAAGATTTTTCTTCAACCCGTCACGAAATTAAAATTGATTTTTGTGAAAAAGAAAGATTTTTATCGGCACCGCAGCGAAAGGCAGATACATAAGTCTTGGAAACTAAGACTATGAAACTTATCTCGCATTTGATTTCACAATTTCGCAATTCATTCTACTTGAAAGGACGTTGCGCACTTCCTCTGCTGTGCCGCGAATTTTCCGATCGCGAAGGGCCGAACGAAATGGCACACTCTACACGAATTCCATCAGTGTGACGAGACATCGAGACGCGAAGTCTTTCAATGATGCCTGAGTGATCATAATTAACAGAGCCTTACACTTAGCAGCCACGTACACGTATGTGTCTCTCGTATCTGCTGTGGAGGGATGAGGCGCCGATTTCTCGTGTTCGCGTAATTCGAGTAAAATCCCTGCCACCGGAGATCAGCTCCAACGAACGAGCACCGTAGAATCCTCCTCAGGATCGATCCAAGCAGCGTAATGCGATACGAGATCGACTATGAATGTGTTCTCTACCTCTCTCCTTCCTCTTTTCCTCTTTAAGTCACCTCGTCGCTTTATTCCAAAGCCTTGTCGAAAATGCCGCAAGGCTTTTCGCTCGGTGTGTCTGATCTGACGAAAGCCAACGTGTAACATCTGATGGCAAATTTTATAACTACGGGAGAGTCGCACTCCCAATAAAAAATCACAATTATTATCATCATTATTGCACCCTTAACGTCGCCATGAGACTAAAATCCGCCCCATGTAAAATCCCAATAAACGTGCTGGGAAAAAATAATTTTACGCGATAGAGAAAATCATCTCGAGATTTTTTTGGAGACACTCTGAATATTTCCAAAAGAAAAATGAAAAAAATTAATAATCTTGAAGTCTTTTCTTCAAAATATTTTAACATAAATTCGCGAATATTGAATAGTAAAATCAATCAGACGGTTCAATGAACACCATTAAGCAAAAGTCCTTTGTCAATATTCTGCAAAATAGGCAAGAGCGGCCTGATAATCCGTCAGCGACTGTCAAGAATAAGTACTCAATTTGGTAGTCAATATCCGATAGATGGGGTACATAGAACTTGTGTCTAACGCAGACACATGTAACTAGTCATGAAAAGTACTGGAGCGTGATTGAGGTTGTCTGGTGAAAAAAGTTGAGAATTAGGCGAAACGCACTAGATTGACGAGACAAGAGGAATGATGAAGGATGGTCCGGACGAAACGTATGGGAGGGAGAATAAAAACGAGACCGTTCGCGAATTCTGGTGAGCTATCGAGAGGAAGAAGATTCTTCGAGTATATCAGGCACCGAGTCGTTATGTATGTATGAGCATATGTACCCCGTGTATTATACACATGTCTATTACAAAGTACGCGTATACATGTGCATGTATATAAATATATCACAAAGTCTCGATTTGGCACATTCAGCGATAGCTTGTTGCGTTCCCATTCATTCGTCTCTCTTTCTCTCTCTCTCTCTCTCCCTTTCTCTTTCATTCTCCCACTTGGACTTCAGTGTTAAGCCGGAATAAAAACGTCCCGTAGCTGGGATATAAAATCCTGGTATATTCATTCGTCTATCGTCTCTGTACAGCGCAACGTATATAAAATGTACTTCAGAGTCTGGATGGCACGGGGTGGACTCGGAGAAAGAAAGGGAAGTGGAAAATGACCGGAACGTCCATGGCATGCACGATAATACACTTGGAAAGCTCTCTCGGAGTGTGTATACAATTCGAGTACCGCAATATCCGGACGCGAATGAATGGCGAGAGAAAAAGACATTTTGGGATTCAAAGAAATTCGAATGCTTTCTTGATAAGGACAAAACTGTCGCAAAATCTTTTATGGAGAAAATATGGATTGTGGGAAGAGAAAGAGAGAGAGAGAGAGATGTTGCAGTTTGAAATTTGCCATCTGATATATTTTGTTACATCTAAGTGAGATTTTTCATCTTGTTATCAAAATGATATAAAAGATTGAAAATCGTCTGAAAATATTTTTTTTTTTTTCATCTCGACAATAGTGCCACTTACTGGGTCAAATTATAGATACATATGTATATTAAAACATCGCGGTGACCCCGCATAAAAACACACAAGAAATTACATCGAAATCGGACCAGCCGTTTAGAAGGAGAAAAGTTATACACATACGACGGAATTTTATACATAAAGATGTAATTGAAAAAAAAAATGTGACCGATCCAAATCATGAATGTTTTCCGATTTTTCTTTACACAGTAGATTTTCGAGTTAACGAAGTAAAGATGATAAAAAAGTAGTTTTTGATGATAATGTTGGACTATTTAAAATAATCGTGGTCTTAGTAATGGGAGTAGTCACATAATACTTTGACGTGCTGGAGAAACTTGACCACGTGTTGCCTTTGTCGTTTACGAGAGAGCTCGTATAAACGAGGGAACGGCCAACGAGTGATCCTTCAAGTGACTCTTGTGGTTGGCTCTCTTCCGTCTCTCTCAGGGTTTACCCGCTTGTTTAGCGTGTAAACATGAACGAGGTTTGCCAGGAAAAGCCGAAGCAGCAGGAATCGCGATATAGACGGAGAAGCAACAAGTGTGTCCGGGAGAAGCGCGTGGTTCGGTCTAGAGATGAGTTTAACCGAAGCCCGGCAATCTCACGAGTGTCTCGTTTTACATCTTCGCTCGACGGTACGAGCCCTGCACTTTTTTTCCACGTGATACTTCGAGACAAAAAAATTCGTCCAATATTTTTATCATTTTTTGGCCTCGTGCCCTGCTCAAACGCGAGTCTTGTTTCATGAAAAAAACCACGGAAATTGCTCACAAAAATAAAAGACCGATCAAATCTCTGAAAAAGTAGAATAAACAAACGAAAAAATTGGAAATAATGGAGAACAAAAAAATCTTGGGGAAATGGGATAAGAGCAAAACATTAGTATTAAATGCACTCGGATACGGAGTCTTTCCTGTCTTCCCAGTAAATACCAGAGTAGTTTGTCCTTCGCGGAATTCCCGAGTACAAGTTGATCAAAAAAGCTTTGTCTCGATTACGACATTTTAAAACAAAAATTACAAAATAACTGTTTTTAAAATTAGGCAAAACACTCAAAATTATACATCTGCTAAACTTTTTCATTTATTAATCGCATCTCTTTTATTTTTCAATTACTTCTTATTTAACTGTTATTTGTTTAATTTAATTATTTTATAATTTGGCACAATGAATATAAATAATTTAATAGAATGCAATTGAATTATGAATATTATTTATTGATCATCTTTTTAGTATAGTAAAAAGATTAATTGTTAATTAAAATTAATCAAGTAATTTTTCAACGATGGTCAAAATATATTTTCTTATACTTTTCTGTAAATAGAAATCTATTTGTTTAAGAATTTTTGCACTGAATCGTCCTGTACAACCGAATTCGTACACGAACGCACACGTTTCCGAGAAGAGGAAATTCTTAGCGAAATCCTGTTTGGCAAAAAGCCTTCTCTACGTTTTTCTCACCCCTCTCCCCGACCTCCGAATGTCTTCGTTGCCGCTGTAACCGGGAAACGAAACATAGCACAGGATTTCAACGACTATGCCGGAGATTTTTCTCCGCGTACCAAGGGACTAAAATGCGAATTCTTCACCGGTAAACGCGAATACGCACTCGAGCTTGTTCGAGACAAATTTTCACGACTTCCTTCCCAGAGAAATTGCGATTAAAGCAAATCTTTGGTTTCTTTTCAATTAATCTTCTGTCTCCTTGTAACAATTGTTGAATATTTCTTTTTATTAATTTTTCTTTTTACTTGAATAGATTTTTTTTAATTGTCTCTACGTCTAGTAAAAATAATTAGTGAACCAGCCTCAGATTATAATAGGCTCATATTCCCGAATTGACAGTCTCATTTAAAAAAAAAAGAAACTTTCTCCCAAAACGGACTTTACGCGACGTGAAAAAAGTGCGAAAGTCAGGAAATGACGAATGGCGTGTCGCCCTATTCACCTACAGACTTGTGAACATTGTGAAGGATTGGCATAAGCATTCGCGCGTGTGATTGTGACGCTTTCGGCTCGCATTCCAACTGTCACACGCTGCTCCTCCGCAAAATCCTTTGACTCAAGCGACATCATGCCAGTCGGCGTTCAGTCACTCCTACACCTGTATATAATCCGCAATATGCTGCTTTCTAATAAAATATTGGATTTCATACTTTTCTTCTCGCACCGTATGAATCAAAAATTTGATTAAAAAAATTTTTTTTTCCTTTCAAATAATTTGTGCGAACATTTATAATTGATTTTGTTAAATTTTTGAAGGGTAAAATTGCTTCCGACGCTCGTAACCTCTTTGGTATTCAATCTTGCCTTTCAGCATTATTCCAGATTATTTAGCTCGATTAATAAGCAATTGAGTAACAAGGACGCGTTGCGTTTTAATGTCCTGCAGAATAAAAGGGACGGAGGGACGTCAGTGAACATCGTTAATGAGTTTCTACACGCCTCTGCGACTTTTTCTACGCTCGTGGCACTTCATCGGTTTTCTCATCGACCGCGCTTCCCCGCACCCACAAAAACCACAGACGCAATAACGGAAAATTTTCAAGTAAGGCGCACATGCGGACAAAATATATACATACATATACACAGAGTATACGTACAGTGGTAGTCAAAAATTTCATATACATTATACGCGGAAAAACTGAGAAACCAAATCTGAATCTTATGTATTATTTTTCCTCTTATTCTTTTATCTCATGTTTTTGGACTAAGGAATATATTAATTTCATTTTCGCATTTTGAAAGAAATCGCAAATTGTCTCAATTGAAAAAATAAATTAAATTGAATGTAATTACGCATCAGTTTACAATACTATGTATAAAAAAAATTCAACAACAATTTTTTCAAAGAAATGAAGAAAAATTGAAGAAATAAAATAAAAAATATTCTGAAAACGATAATTCAGTCAAAATGCTGAATTTGAAACTTTTGACCAACGTTGTATGTTTAAGAATATGTATGTACATACGTACGTATTATATATACACGAAGAGCGAAGACGACAGTTATTTTTGTCCCTGATTGACGTTCGGTTATTGTCGCATTTGCATTTTCACCCCTCTTTCTCGATTCTCGAGCGTGTCGTATTCTGAAGCCAGTGCAAAGTCTCAAGCTCTAAAGTTTTACCCTCTTGGTCCTCGCGCTCACGAGGGAGTTTTTTCGTCTCTCTCGCGCTGTCTTGTCTCCAAAGAGCTCACACGGGAAAGAGACGTCAAGGGGATGAAGAGCGAGCGGACAGAGAACTGAAAGAGGAGGACTAGGAACGAGAGAAGAAAATTAAAAGGGAGAAAAAAATGGTGAAAGAATGGCTGGAGCGACGAGGCGGCAGCGTGTCAAATCGAATTTGCCTCATTTGTCTCCCTCTGGCGGCGAAGACTCGCAAGTTCGCGAGTCGCACCGAGAACCGAGAAGAATGCAGTCGAAGGAGGATGAAGGAGAAGAGGAGAAACACGCTCGCGAGAATCTATTAGAATAATTTTTATGAATCCAATTTTAAATTCTGGGTAAAAGAACGAAGTTACTTTACTGTCACGCTGTCACCAAGTTCTTTATTAAGTGGCCCCGCACCGCGCGACCATTCTCAAGCTCGTATCTCGACACCTCGGACTAATCTACCGTTCTCCCGTCGAAGAGAAAGAGAACGAGAGAGAAGACGCGTCTCTATGTAGTAAAAAATGTGCAAGAACCAATTCTCGCGGCCATGAAATAAGAGAAAGAAACTTCCCTCCGTAATCTTGTGTTGGAATAATTCGCGGAGCATTTGTCGAGATTTTCACCAAGTATAGCAAATTTACCAAAACGGAAAGTTGCTCTTTGGCTCATACGGTGAACAAATTTTAAAATAAAAACTTTTTCGGAAAAGTTAATTTCTTCATTACATGAAAAAGATCAGAGTATAGAAAAAAGAGATAATGCACTCATTCGCTTGTTTTGTGTACCATGAAAAAATTAAAGAAAACGTAGAGATCGTCGATAAGGAAACGTCTGATATCAGACGATTTTTTACTGCTACGGAAGATATATGACTGATGATAAGAAAGAGAAAAAAAACCATCTGATGGAAGTAATGATTTCGAGGCAACAGGAAATAAATTTCCACATTCGAGTACTTTTCTACTAATGTGACACTTTTTAATCAAGTTTTTACTAACATTTTAGTTTCGAAATGTTGTATAAAATATTTTGATAAAAATAAAAAAATATTGATAAATATTTGATCTCTTGAAGATCATATCATTTAGAAATCGAATAAAAAACGTACACAAAAGATTATTCTCCACAAAAAAAGGAACTGAATTTATAAATGGGAAACCATAAAGCAGTCTCGAGTGTAAAATACCGCAGTGTGGCCTATATTCGAAAAGGTTTGAGGCTATTTTAAAACTTCCAGGTCGTAAGCGAAGAGCATCAGCGTAAGATCTCGCAGAAAGTTGTCACCAGCAACAAACATTTATTCCTCGATTAAATACTACATTAAAGGCAAATCACATTAAAACGGAAATAAAAATAAAATAAATATTATTTAAAATATAGAAAAAATATGTCATGCTGATGGTGTCGTGGAATTTAAAGAGTAATAAATCTAAATTAGATATATAACTAATACTTGAAATACTATATTGAAAAAATAAGTTCTTCGCAACTTTTCATGATTGAAAAGTTCGATTTTCGTAACTATATAGTTCTGGGCCGTTCAAGGTGAAATCTCGAGGAAAAAGCGAATTCTGCTCTCAATGAGCGTTCATCTCCGGATATTGTGTCTCTCAAGACAATGCCAGAGGTTAAACGATTCAAGAAAGATAAAGCAGGCGAAAGAGACGAAAAGCTGCAAGCCTGGACTCGATTATATGAGACCGGACGCGCATAACGGGTACGATGAGCTCTCTCCCAAGGAGACGTTTTCGATCTTGAATTATTCATCGTCTAACGTACGCTTGGTTGGACGCCTCGTAACATCGTGAAAACCGCGACGATTTTTCTCTTCTCTTCTACTCTCTTTTTTTACTTTTTCGGTGCAAATGCACAACCCTCAGCATATATGTATCCATGTGTTTTAACGCATTTTTCTTTTCTTTATACCGATTGATTTTTTCAAAAATTAATTTTTTTTTTGGTTCGATAACAATACGAATTTGAAATAATAAGCACTGAGAAGAGTAATCTTATTTCGAATATCAAAAAATTTGCCATTTCCAACTATTATAAAAAATTTGTATTACAATTCATATGTAAATATGAAAATTTAGTTTTTCCAAATGAAAATTAATGAAAGTGTTTTTATAGGTGAGTCAGTGTTAGAAGTGAGTGGATAAAAATTTAAAACAAGAGAAATGACAAGAAGAGTAAAAAGATTGTTTAATTGATAGATAAATAATCGTTTCCGTGATTCACCAAAAATAGAAATTGATAAGAAATGCCTTTTAATGCATCGAAATATTCAGTCAGGCTTTCTGTGTGCTCCATCAGGTGATAAAATATTTGCAGATAACCCAGAAAACGTTTCGCATAGCCAGAAGAAATCTAGGAAAAAGGATTCGAAATAACAAGAGCGGACTTAATTGGTTAGCTTGGAAAGGAGCTTGCAGGGCGGTTTCATTTATAAATGAAGCGGCAAAGTGGTTTCAAATAAACATCAGGTGGAACGGGATAAGAGACAATAACGGTGGATAAGCAAAAAAAGCTCGCGTTCGAGTTTCATAAATCGAAAGAAAAACTTGGCCGGAAATTAGACACAAATAAAATAATTTAATTTCCTTTTCGTGAAAACATATTTTTTAACTAACAATTTTATAGCATACGTTTTCCTAGTAGAGAACTGATTTCTCGTGCAGAGATACATTTGGGAATAATTTCCTTAAAAAAGTGCAGAGATATAGGGTAAAATGTGTTTTGAGAATACGAGTATACAAGTGTCGCCAACGACGAAAATCCATCCATTTCCTCAGCATTAGAGCCAAAAGGATAGAAAAAAGTGCGTGTTTTTTATTGCAGAGGCAATTATTAGTCTAGCGAAATAGCTCGAGTAAAAAGAAGCCACGATAGAGATAACAAGCTTCGTGTTTTACGGCAAATTTTCTAAAGAGATACCGTTTTAGCTTATCTTGTAACTCTGTAGTGTAACGCTCGTTGATCTCGTACGCGTGGCACGACACTTGCCAAACGTTAAGGAGCGATTTCGAAGGCTCAAGATGCTCGAGGACATGGAAGTCTCGTCTCGGAACGGCTACATAAGGAGAACGAGAGTAAACGCGAGACAAACGACAGGAATGAGATGAGGAAGAATAAGGAGAGAATGAGAAAGGGAAAAGGGGAACCACTTAGCTGAGAAAGTGTACAAAAGGGAAAGAAACGAATAGAGAGTCTGAAAGTCAGCAGCTATTCGGCAGACGTCACTGGCGCCAGTAGACTACCTTAACCCGTTCCCACCAAAGACGAAGTCGTCGTCGTCGTCGTCGTCGTCGTCGTCGTCGTAGACGTCGTAGTCGTTTGGACAGGAAGGGTGAGAACGGGAAGAGAAGGAGAGAAAGAAAACGAGAGGAAGAAATTGAGAGACGGACGTCGCCACCCTGGGGGCCAAGTTCCACGAGTCCACCCCCTTGAACACCGATTCAAGACCCTCCATGCCCGATCTCATTCCCCAAAAGCGTCCCAAGAATTATAAAGTTCCCGAACAAGGCGAGCTGTACTGAAGAATCTTTCCTCGGCCTCGCTATTTTTACGCGAACCACACTTTGTCGAACCTTTTTCTTATTCCTTTTTCGACTTTTTAAGTTTCAAGGCAAGCGAACCTCGTCGACAGATATAGGAACATTTGAAAGAATTTTAATTCTTTAAATTTCAAATTTTTCGTCAATAATAATTCATACAATTCAGCTGAAAATGAATTTGCACGAACGAAACGAAACGAAACGCTCACCAAGTTTTTTCAGGACGTCGAATGCATATTAAGATCAATCTCTTACTATAAGAAAACTTGAGTCCTCTTGAATAATCAACTATTATAAAATACCATTCAATTGGGCACTCAAAGTTTTTATCATTCCAAATTCCCTTAGAAAGCTGGTAAAGTGACTCACCTATTGGACATTCATTAACAGCAGAAACGTTTGAGGAGAATTCGTCATAGTATGTAGAAAACATCGGAGAGGTTAGTGAAAATGAGGCAAACGTGTTGTTGGCATTTGTTGGTGGACAGCTGGTGGTTTGCATTGCGAAGACACGAGAGCATCGCTGCTAGTGAACCCACGAGGGCGCAGCAGCGGCGGTTGCCGTATTGTTGGTTGCATAAACGCCACCCTTCGCGTTCCCTGTTACGGAAACTGAGTTTACCGTGCTGCTCGGCACAGAAGAATTTGCCTGAATGCTCGCTGTTTCGCCGACTTGAACTGCCGCTGATCCTATTATCCCTTGCTGGAAATTGAAGTCTAACGACCCATCCATCGACAATTCATGTTTTATCACCTAAAAATTTACAGAATTTTATTCATCTTTTATCTATCTCTTAAATACTTTAATGAGACAGAAAAGAACATCAACGAAATTATTACAGGGCGGATTAGTTTGAAGGGGAAAACGATAGAAGTTGAAGTGAAAACTAGCTCATGCGATTTTAACATTATGATTTTCGGTGTTTTATTTTAAAGTGATATCACCATAATAAAGTTATGAAAGAACTTGATTTTAAACACCTTTAATGAAACAGATGCGATGTCATTAAACGAACTTTCAAAAGACTCACCTCTTCAACATTACAGTCGAAACCTCCGTGTAACGTTTCAATGTTAATATTGAGATCGTCTAGCAAAGCGCTGTTATTTAGAGCACCCATGAGCTGTCCCATCATCGTACTGGGAATAGGTGTGCAAGACGTTGGAGTTTGGGGTGGACTAGGTCCAGCAGGACCTGTCTGATTTTGTCTCGATTCTGGTTGTTGTTGACGTTGATGAGTATCTATAAGATACTGAAGAGACTGTTGTTGTTGTTGTTGTTGTTGTTGTTGTTGTTGTTGTTGTTGTTGTTGCTGCTGCTGCTGCTGCTGTTGCTGCTGCTGCTGCTGTTGTTGTTGTTGGTGTTGTTGCTGCTGCTGCTGTTGCTGCTGCTGCTGCTGTTGTTGTTGTTGCTGCTGCTGCTGCTGTTGTTGAGATGTGCCAATGGATGACGGACTTGGTTCCCTTTGTTGATAAGGCGGAGACATACCTGAGACTGGAGTGAGATTTTGATCAATCGAGCACTGCGACATCGAAGAATGCAAGAATGAACGATTCCTCTGTAGCATATCTGACACGATCACATCCGATGGTTCGTTCACCATTTGGCATGTGCAAGACTGTAAGCGATGAATCGGACATCGCTGCTGGCTTGCGGATTGAGGCGTTGGTGGTAAACCATAGGGAGACGTGGAAGAACGCATCGAGTTGTTGCGTTGGTACTGGGATTCGAAATAGGAAGGCGGTTGGCTCGTTTGCTGCTGACTCTGGTAAGGTGGGGATGCTTGGTATATCTGATGATGCGGCTCCAATTTCATCGTTTCGGCTAGATTACCGGCTTTGAAATTGAAAATAGGGTTTCTACGTGATTGCCATGTTGATTTCAAAGTCGCTTGTAAGATAATTCATTGTAATAACTTTGTAATTTTACAAAATCATCTATGCTCAAGATCTACTAACCAAGTGTTTCGGCATTAAAGTTAGTGAGGTAGTTTGGTATCCATTCAGGCTCCGCAGCTAACGCCAGAATTGGACTCAATCTCCCGACCGAGGAAGCGCTGCTCGA
Source organism: Cremastinae sp. B BG-2022a (assembly GCA_030522605.1). Classification (NCBI taxonomy): domain Eukaryota; kingdom Metazoa; phylum Arthropoda; class Insecta; order Hymenoptera; family Ichneumonidae; species Cremastinae sp. B BG-2022a. The sequence goes on from JAPYYX010000857.1 coordinate 36,863, forward strand.
AGCTCGAGGACTTTTACATAGAATAAGAAAATAAAAAATCAATGGATGTTATACATAGAATATTTTCTACATTCAGTAATCTCTACTTTTTTAGTCAGTCTGAATTATGTACCGGAAATCGGGTGAGAGCTGGAAACCACTCGCTGCGTGAAGAGGACTATCCGGGAAACGGTCTAGGCCTTCACTTACGCTACTGCTTGGACTTGGTGTTGCATCCGGCTGCAATCCATTTCTCAGCGCTTCAACCTTCTTCTTCACTCGACCACGACGTTTCTCGAATTTGCTCGTTTCCATCGATGCCGCTCTGATTTGTTCACCGTGGCATTATTATTTGTACGTTTATCTTTCCGTTATAGCCTTTTCAAGATTTGCAGACAGTGTACAGAAGAATTGTAACTTACCGTCGACGTGCCGACTTTCCCGGCTTCGCGTCGGGATTGATCATCCACCAGGAACTTTTCCCCGTACCTTCATTTTGAACCCTCATAAATCTGTTGTGCAACGAGAGGTTATGCCTTATGGAATTCTGAAAAATGAAAAAACGCCAAAAATTTAGATCAACTGCAATTCTTAGGTAAAATAGATACACAGTCCTTTCATTTTTTTGTATAATCTAATCAATAAGATTCAGCTTACTGTTTAGATAGATGTGATATCATTTTAAAGGGGGAAAAAAACCAAATCGTCTTCATTTTAAAAAAAAGTAGTACTGAAAAGACAAATTATTGTCCTCTTCCATCCAGGTCCTAAAAATCGTATTTGATCAAAATTCTACGTCTAATATAATCATCATTCTAGTGCCTTTCTTAAAAATCCTTTTGCCTCCTTTAGCAACAATCGAATAGAATATATATTCTCGGTGGCAGAAGTTCACGAGAGGCTTATCCCATTGATTGTGAACCCTCTGCAAGATGCTTCGAAAATGAGGTCACACAGCGTAGGCGTGATTATCTGCCTCACATGGGTCATCAATATAAAAACGTCCACACGGAAAAGTTTATCCCTTTTTTCAAAAAAAAAAGAAGAGTATATGATTTAAAAAATGAGTCCAAGTGAATTCAGTATAGATAGAAAAAAAATTCATTTATATTGCGAAAGAACCCCGGAATAGTTGGTGGAACCCCACTGAGATTTTTTTTCCAGAAGGTTGCGACGCATGAGCGACCTATCCAAAGCAATAACTGTTGAATTATAAATAGGTACAATCGTTTCGTGAACGTTGTTTTGGACCCAACTTTGGTACTCCATATCATCCCAGCTCAGTTTCGAAATCATGCAATAATTTTCAATCATATTTGTTCTCAAGTATACTCGTATTGCACTTTGGAAAAAATAATATTTCGACATTTATGGAGTTTTTTGCATTCATTATATGAGTATTTTAGAAGATAGGGGCGATATGCAGTTGAAAATTCAGGATTTTTTAGGGCCGAAACGTATCAAGAATTCGGGATCGTTCGCTGTTTTTCATATCTCTTGCGCATCATCTCTGTGAAGATGAAGAGCCAAAAGGTTGGAAGAATTTTACTCCAGGTCATTCTCCGCCAGACGAATCACTCCTATAAATTCAAATCTCCTTTTTCGTTATTTTATTTCCGTACTACATGATGTGATTACGGATTCGATCGATCAAATCTACACAGGAAGGGAATCTCTTCGCTTTTGAAACCGAGACCTCTTTTATACCGAAAATCTTTTTTTACATACCATGCACGATCATTTTTTTTTTATGAAAATAGGAAAACGATGAGAAGAATGATGTCTTACAGGAACAATGTTCACTGAAATCCGAAGTTAAAAAAATGGAGGTGGCCGATTGAATTGAACAAAAAAAAAAAGTAATGTAACTATGATTTCGACGAAGGCGTCAAGAAATTCTTACGGGGCAGACAACTCGCGAGTATTATCACAGAAGCGAATAAGCGAGTCCAGATATTCAGGCAAACTTTTACTTTGATTGGTACAAGAGTGAGACGAACGTATGAAGAAGGGATAAAGAGCGTATATACGTGTATAAAAATGAAGAAATAAAAGTATCAGAGGACTGGGGGAATTCCGAGTCGTCAGGGTAACTGTAGTTAAAAGTTGTCAGTATATGGGAACGACTCACCGGCTAGTCGCCGTACACCGCGGCTTTATTATTGCAGATATACCCGCGTAACCATGAAAGCACTCTTATATTTATATCGTTCGCGGGAGCTCGGATTTTTAGAGCTCGTCCTGTCCGCGAAAACGTCCAGTGATATATAGAGAGACGGAGGAGAAACGGGAATGTGTATATATGTATGTACTCCAGTAGGGAGAGAGTTTGATAAAAAGAAGAAAACTGCCTGCGCTAAAACCGAACCGGAACGAGCTCTCATCGACTGTCCCCGAACCCTCTGCCCTTTATATATCCAGTCTCTTCATTGTATACAGGGTGTCCAAAAAATCTTTGTCGAGAATCAAACCATTCGATTACTGTTGAAATCTCAAGACGAAACAGTCGTGAAAAAATTGCCAATCCCTGTATTTTGTTTTTGGCGATCGGGACTAGTCCTGAACAAGAGTGGGTGGTTTACTAACGTTTCTGTCTAAAATATTTGAGCATAGAGACGTCAGTTGGGCGAGCACCACCGTTTGACTCGTGGCTCGCTAGCACTGGCCCAATGTCCACCAATTCGTAAAATATACTGTGGAACCGCAGAAATCACTTTGCACTGTATTCAACGATGAATCTTCGAGACACCATGTGCATTTGTTAAAATACATATATGGACGAGACTTGGCGGAAAACCCCTGAAATCTTCAACGCCTCTCTCTCCCTTACTCCATTTCTGTTAAGCTCACTCAATACACGTAACTCTCTTTTTCCCTTGTCTCTTATATGTATGTATGTACACGCGCATACATATATTTCATACAGGCCTGTATGTACATACGAAACCGTAACTTTCATCTGCCTTCTCTCCATTTCATCCGGAAGGTCTTTCCTCGTCTCGTTGTCAACGTCGTCGTCGTCGTCGTCGTCGCCGACGTCTATATCGATAAAGTTCCATGCGGAACGTTCACTCCTCTCGTCAAACTCTGCATCCCTATATAAAACTCGGACTCGGAACGTTGTCCAGTACTTTTCATAATTTCTTCTCTTACAGATATATATACATAAATATCGAAAAAGAAAAGGGACGAACTATTTATGGTGAGTGTAAAAACCTTCGTGTTCAAAAACTGGAACACTTGTAATTCAATTTTAGAAAATAGTCGCAGTGTCCCAGCATTTGTGGTATCCAAATCATTCGAGTTTGCATTTGGTCACAAAGTACAAGAGTAATCAATATTTTTATAGTATGCTTGACACCTACGCAATGAGGCTTCTTGCAATCTCACTCACATTTACATAACATTGAAAACGGTTTGCCCAATACTTAAATTTTTAATATTTGAATTGTGCCTCAGCGATAAAGATCCAAATAAATTTTGGAGTCTCTCCGGGGATGATATAACATCGAAATAAATGAATCTCAACTTTTTGACTAAAAGTTCAAAGGGCAGTAAAACGGGAATAATCGAATGATGGGAAATGATTGATGAGTGTGAGCTTTGAAGGTAAAAATACTGATCGTAATCGAGGAAAGCGACCGATACACTGCTTGGTCATAAGGAAAAGATTTTCGCGATTCCGTGTACGGGACAAGTAAGTCTTTTTTCTGAATTTTTCATGTCGACGAACTTGCAGGCGATCGAATGAACTGCGAAAGATTCTTCACTATTTTGTTATTTTTTCTCCCAGCACTTGTGTGCATATATTCTCAGTGTGAATTTTGAAAAAATTTCAAAAAAGAAATCAATCGAAGGGTTGCATGGTTATGAAATATTATCAATTCGTTATATATAAATATTCGTTAAATGTAAATAATCAATAAAAAAGAGTTTAATAGAATGTCGATGCGCTCACAAGTTCGGAATTCGTGTACATAATCTACCGAAGATCGACTGGCTGCGTTGCAATCTTAGTAAAAAAAAATTAAAAAAGGATTTTCCAAGGATACACACTGGGAATTTGATAAAAATAAACGTTAATAAAAATGATAATGTTTCGATTAAAGACACGGTAGCGGGAACGTAGATGATCAAAGGTTCGATAAATCCGTGAGATGATGAATGGGAGACGCGAAGCGTGATTATTTCTGTAACGTTTGTAATACGTAACAATCCCAGTCGAGGGTCAACGGGTATATTTCTTGCGTCGATACAGTCCCGGAAGTTCTCGGGACAAGATGAACACGCGTTATTGAAAAAAAGGAGAAAAAAAGAAAACGAAGTGCACAACTCAGGTGCACATCAGGAATGAGATATTACTAAAAGACCCTGACACACCTGTACTGGCTTGTATATAATTCTATTGGTATTTCCCTGTCTGTGTACTGATACGACATATTAACGTGTCGTCAGGTGGAAAGTTACCGGTCACGATCGATTCGACAAGACGATGATTCCGATTAAAGGACAAGAGTCCGTCAGGCAAATTTATGTGTAACATTCCAATATCAATGCGATATTTGACATTAAACAGTTGGACCAATTTCGATGAAATTTTTCGTCAATATTTTTTTCTCTAGATAATTCTGATTTAAAAAGACATTGATATCATTTTAAATAAACAGCATCTTTTAATCATTTTTTTAGTGAGGGTACAACATCTTCTGGGAATGTACATACTATGTTTGTGAAAGAAATACATTTTGCATATTTGAATTACATATAATTATCTTGAGCAAAACAGTTCTCTAATTGAGTGAATTTCCTTTAAGTGAGAGAGATAACGTTGTATGTGCAAACTTTAATATCAATATGTAATGGGAATTTATTAAAATTATTAAATGAACATACGCGGTTGCGTAATTTGCCACTAAGTGCCTCATTAGCGGAACTTTGTCATGAAAAGGTATATGGGCTGATAAAGGCTGTTAATTCCTGCGGATGCGGAACAATTGTCTTGTCACCGAGAAGATAAGACGCATGACCGCAAATATTCTCCACTCGTTTTTGAAACTAGAACATTTATCGCAGTGGTGGTTACCACCGACAGGAATTCGTGATCCCGAAAGACAAAAACTTTCCGTCTTAGCGAGCAATCGCGGTTTTTCTTTTCCGATCATAAAAATAATCTTTCACATAATATAGGCAAGAATAGTCCTAAAAAGAAAAATAACTTTCGAAAACATTAAAAATAAATCTCTTCTTAGGCAAGAGAGTTTTTTTTTATTTTACAATGTATAGCGACCTCAATAAATATTTCGAAAAAATATTTCGCAATAACTTTAATTATTCAAGTAACACCTGTCTACATCGTCAGGTTTCTTGACGTAGATCAAGACTTCCTCTGTCTTGACTGATTATTTCATTCGCACGTGTTAGTGAAGGGGAATCTTAATTTTGAATCAATTTTCATAAAAGTGAATACACATATCCGAAATAGAAAATTTGATTGACAAAAAAGGTTTGGCCAGGAGGCACTTTTCGTCATGAGAGAACCAACTGAACCGCCTTTCCCCTTGGGGACTGCCAACGAGCAAAGACAGACCAACGCCCCGAAAGTACACACGCGCTTTGTCCCAGGAAGTCATGGTACTTCGTCGGAAGAAGCACACGTGTGACACCTTGTCGTTCCATCATGACAAAATCAATTTCAGAAAAAGCCTCCAGTTTGCAAAGAAATTTATGATTGACGCATGCTATACATGATGACTTTTGCAAGATTGAAAAAAAAATGCAGATGTTTACACACCATGTCCTATTTTCCACCTCCTTTTTTTTCTCATCGTCAAACGAATGAGCTTTATTTTGTAATGCAAATAGTTAATTTCACTGCGGATCGCATATCGCGATATTTGATGAAAAAATGGAAAAGCATTTTTATATAATAAACATTTTAATAATATTAATAAGAGTCAATATATAAATATATTCAACATAATTCAATTGAGTTGAGCATGATTTACGATGCAGATATTTTAATAAAAAGATAAAAATATAAAGTGAATGCAATTAAATAAATTCCGGTATAAATTTATTATAACAATTTTTTCCCGTATCAATAAATAAAATTAATTATTTTTTGTCGATATTAGATAAAGTTCGAAAAATCCTGGCGCAAGCAATCGTAAACGACATATGAAAATCGCACGAGCATGTAGAGAGAAAAGTTGATTGCCGAGCACTCGAACTTGATGTCCGCAGGCATATAGTGCATGGATAGCAAAAGATCGTAGATCGAGTCTTTGATTTTGTGATGCGTTCGATTATATTATAGAAGAGAGATACGTATATGTGTAGGCAAGTATGCTCGTGTATACCGATGTATGTATGATGAAAAAAAAGAGAAGAACAATCTTTAGATACGGAAAAAGAAAAAATCTAGAATTGGTAAAATGAATAGAAAAGAAAGAACGAGAGGAGAGTGAATTGGATGAGGAAGAGGGCAATGAGGATGAAAGAAGATCCGCGTGTATATAAGATCGAGCAAAGATGGAAAAACGTACAGTAAGATAGGAGAAAAGTGAGCCAACTCGCTAAACCCAATTTCCTATCAGTTTTCAGTTCGTCTTCTCTCCTTCTTCCTCTTATTTACGTTAACGACTCTGCCAATCGGGTTTTCCCTCCCATTTATTTTCCTTTCTAACAAGTTTCGCGTATATGCATACGATTTTCGATGTGAAAGCGCTGATTTTTCTATACGCAAGCTTTTCACATTCCTCCTCGAATCGGCGGATTTTTATTCGACGACGACAAGATTTCTCGCCTCATAAAACTCAATGTCTCTTTCGTCAAAAGACTTCGCGAAAGGACCCGCTATCAGAGTGGATTGAATTTCTTTAAATTTTCAGCGAATAATTAACTCATTCAATACATTTTTTCTATATTTTTTTTAATATTCAACATATTCATTGATAAAATTCCTCTTATCTCTTATAACATTTTTTTATCCTCAAACTATTTTATGTGGGTGGAACAAGATTTCGAAAATATGAGAAATGCGAAAAATAATTGAAACACAGTTTTTACAAATATTCGTAAACGCACTCATGGTAACAATAAAAAATACCCGATCAATTCTCTTGTGTCCTGATTAATTGTTCCACATATTTTTGACGAGTCAATCTCAGCAAAATAAAGAGACAAATAATATGTGTATGTCGCGTGTACCTATATACGGAAATTATTGAAAAACGATTCCATATTTTTTTCAACTTTGGTAAAATAGTGTACATAATCCTCGATAGTAACTCTTTCCCGAAGTGACCTAACATAAATCAGTCACCTCGAGAAAAGGAGGAAGCCAGGAAGTTGGATTTCTGACCAGAAAAATGGGTGGATCTATATTTTCGTGTATTGTTGAAGGAAAAGCTGAATCCTTCCAAAATCTTCCAGAGTTCAGCAGCGAATTAATAAGCGCACAAATCACAGGAGTGAAGGATAAGTGTGCGCCATTGAAACGGAGCATTTAAAATATACAGTCGAAGGACGAAGAGGACAGAAGATGCATACGGGAAAGAAAGAAAAAAAACTGAACAAGGATAAAAAGGAGGGACGAAGACTTTCGTCGATTTTCATTCGTGAGTTCACGTATACGCAGTGCTTTTAGAATAAATTCACAGGGATTGTAAAGAATATTATCTATCCTCGAGAAAACTCGGCGGACAGGAGCCGGCGATGCAACCCCATCCAATAGACGTATGAACATTCTGCACACATGTACCTCAAAACTCGAGGAATTCGAGCACAATTCTTTTGCCTCCAACATTCGAATACTTTTTTGCGAATCATGATGGAAGAATTTCCGTGTATAAAAGATCCATATGTATATGTACGCGCACGAGATTTTCTGTCTCGAAATTTAAAAAAATTTTGATTTACATTTTTTTATTTCAAATTTTATCGAAAATAACATTTTTTTTTACAAGAGAAAAAAAAAGTTAAAAGAAGAGATTCATTTTGCAAAAACTTCAAATTTCTGTAACTTAAAAATCTTGGAATTAGATTATATGTATAATCAAAAGGAATGAAAAAAATGGTTCACTCCATTTTTAGCTATTGACGTTTTGTGATTGGAAAGTGAGTAAAATGGATAGAACTGGAGTGGATTTGCCTCTGTATACACGCCGTATGAGTCCAAACCACATTTCTATATACAGAATTGTGCAAAAGAAATCCAAAGCGCGCGACTTTTTCTCCACCCCTCCTGTCATTTCTTTCCCTACTCGATCCTTCTCTCTCTTTCTCTATCTGTTCTCTTTTTTCTCGAGCATAGAGGCGAATCTCGCGGTAATAGATTCCTTTATCGTGCAGTAGAGCGCGCGGTCAGGTCGCGCCCGCGATCTTATATCCCCCCTCGCTGTCTTTATCGTGGTTGAAATATCGACGAAATGAAAGAACGGTCCAGACCCGGGAGACCGATATCTCGGGAGTTTACTGTATGTAAAAACATATAGCGAGAATACAAGAAAAAGAAGAAATAAGGAGAGAGAGAGAAAGAGAGAGAACGTTAAGAAAAGTCGAAGAGATTTTGGAACGAGTATAAGAGATGCAAGAGACGTCGTCCTAGAGGGAAGTAGGAAAACTTTGCTAACCTCAAAACCTCGCAGCTATACGATCATGTATGTATGATCGAACGCTTTGCCCAATACTCGCTCTTTTCTTTTTCCTCGCTTACTTCACCGCTCACCAATCGCTTAAACCGATCAAATTTATCGACCAAAATTTCATCTCTCGCTGACACTTTTTGACAAGCCTTATCAAAAAACTCTTTTCAATTAAAAAAATCAATTTCAATTGCTTCAACAAAAAATGTACTTGAAATGAAAATAAAAAATAATAATGTTACTCAATTTTTGATAATAATGAATAACTTGCTTTCAAAATAATTGATTGATACTTTTACATTTTACATAAAATATTTGTTAGAATTTTTACAAATGCCAATAAATACGAAAAAAATTATTTATATCATTTCGTCTAAAGAAACAAATCTGATTAAGTAATTAATAAGAAATTTTCCAAAGCTGATGAAAATCAAATGAAACGGAATTGAAGTTAATTCGTTTAATACTTCAAATACCATAAAGATCTTTACTCAAATTAATTCCTCAATATGCTTGCAGTGTGTGCATCTGTATGGAAAAAAAACGTGAAAAATGAAAGAAAAGAAAATGCGAATGAAAAATTTGGAAAAGAGAGCTAAGCAGCAAAATGGGGAAACGGTTCAGTATTTTTGCACAATTTGTGCCCGGGTTACGAGAACGCGAACGCTGTATGCTTCCGTTTTCATCGTCTACGGGAAATATTGGCAAAATATATCGCGAAATATTAATGTATATAAATATACACTTTTCTCCTCACTCTTTTTCAGTTGAAATCTCTTGTTTCTTCCCTTTCCCCTCGATTCTGAGCTCATTCCATTATCTTCGTTTTTTGGCAATTTTTCCTCCTTCTTTCTCTTCTCGTACATGGAGGACAGTAATTCGTTCGGAGCTTTTCATCCAACTCTTTTAACGTATTTTATAGCGCACTGTACGTCATTGTCATTGCAACCGCGACACGCCTGGTTAACCAGCTGTCGTTATGCTCTTTATTCCAACTTACGATTATTTTTCAAAACTCGCTTCGAGAATGGCCATCTACAAACGACACATATACATATGTATATACGAGTTGCAATTCGATACGAGAAAAATCATTTGTCAAATTGAAAAAGTTTATGTTCCATTTTTTCATACGAACAATAAAAGTTGTATAAAATGTATCATCGAGGACATTTTTAATAACATATTGAGTAAAGTGTTATAAAGATGAAAAGTTTATGTTACGTATAGTTTAATATCTAGCTATAATAAAAAAATGACGACGTAACCGAGAAGGCATATACATATAAAAAAATACAGAATAATTAAATCCATCAGAAATAATAAAAAAAGCTCTCGAAGAAATCTTTTAATTAGCCAAATTTCATGAAAATATCATAAAACCGATCTGTTTGAAATTCGCATCGACCGCAAACTTTTCCGCGGACATAATGCGGGATAAGTCGATAAAATTAAAAAAATGTGATTCCCGCGATTGCAGCCCTATATACCGCTGGGTTCGCTTAATGTTCGGAGTTGAAAAATGTTGCCTCAAAGGAGACATCGTATTCGCGATCTAAGCGTCCGGATGGACGAAAGAAAAGGATTGTGTAACGTGAATATATAGTTGGCCCGTGGAGATGAGAAAAAGAACGAAAAGTTTGGTATATCTCCGTAGTATACGTGAACGTATATACATATATTGGTAAATGTACGGGCCGAATTGCGAGGGAGATACGGATGAGGTAAAAGAGCGGGAGGGGGAGGGAGTGAGAAGAGCTCACACGGAGCAGAACTCTCATCCCCCATTTGCGTCTTCCGACTGCCTTAGGTTAAGCCCCGAACCACGGAAGGGGTTCGTGGTAATTCACACTGCTCCATGATGGATGCTCTCGACGCCCACGCGGCGTCGCGACGCCTCCGCGCGATCTCTCGCCGCTGCTCTTGCCTTTTGACTCCGCTTTTACAATATATCGGACCTTCCGTGCGAACTGACAAAATTTCTCAACGGCTACATACATTTTTTTCACGTTTTTCGAAACTTTTTCACGTTTTGTAACTCATCAACTTTTCATCATTTGGGAAAAGTCACGATAGGAGTGACACTTCATGTTTATATTTTCTTTATTTGAAAATAAAAAATTGATTCTATTATTACGAGATAATCAATATGGTGACATTGATTGCGAATAAATATTAAAAGTCACTGAGTGCGGACAATAAGTTAAATATATATATTCTTTCCAAAGTATAAAAATGAAATTCAATTTACTTTGAAAATTAACAAAAAATGCTCTCAAGTATACTTATTTGTGCCAAAAAAATGTTATCAGGAATAAAGCAACTGTTTCATTCACAAGTCAAAAAGTGTGCGCGGAATGCTATAAAAGTTAAAACAATTGATAGCGAATTCAAGTATATTATAAATGTGTATTTTTATAGTTGATTTCAGCGTGACCACGCTATAAGTGCGCTTCGTCAATTGTAACGAGACATTTTCAAGGATAAAATAATACAAGATGCTCCACTGCGACGATATGCCACTGACGATACGTGTTTTTCATTCATCTTATCTTTTCTATCAGAACATCTAATCTCTCAACTTTCGTGTTACACAATCATGTATAATGTATTATCGACTATTGGACTATTGTAAATATATCCATCGAGTTTAATTCAAAAATCATATTAAATAAATAACCTTACTCGCATAATGTAAAAAACCTACAGATATCCATAAAATTAATTATTAAACAACGATTTTAAAAAAAGGGAATGCTCGAAAAATATTCTTAAAAATCGAATCATGCGATTGTATATCATTTAAGAGAGAAAGAGAGAGAGAGAGAGAGAGAGAGAGAAATGTCACGCCACGTGGAAAAGTGTTGTAATCACCATGTCTATTATTTCTTCTAATCGGATCATTTTTTTCTTGCACGTATAAATAGATCGACTACCGAGAAAAGTTAATTGAGGAAAAAATATATTAAGAATATCTTGTAGAAAGGAGAGACAAGACATGATTACGAGAAATACGACGAATTAATTACAGACTCGTTTATCAAGGTGTAACTTTATCACGGAGAGCAATCGCGGTAAGTACACGTCTGAAGTAGATGAGACGCCGGGGACGTAATTCATCCGTCGAAAGGCGCGAGCAGGAGCAAACGTGCGAGCGATACAGAAACGATATGTGATTTTTATGTATACATAAATCTACATATGTATATATCCAAGAATCTTGTATTGTACGCCAATGTTGCAAGATTTAATCGAGACGACTGCAATGACTGATGACATAATCCGTCGAGACTCGAGCATCGAATTATCGATACTGACGAACTCTGTTGGAATATTCACCAATCTGCATGCGATAACAATTCAGCCTGTGTATGTATTAACGAGTTTCATCCAAACGCCGGACGATTGATTTCAACAAAGTGCACTCATTTTTTAATCAAAAAAATTTTTCCAAGCGAAGTAGATTACACAACCAATTTTTTTCTCCGTTTGATAATATTTTTTTTTAATATCTCGAATTATTCGGAAACGCGTGATTTTTCTTTCATTTGGGAATTGAGTAGCAACTGTCGAAAAATTCTATGGATATGGACCGGAAAAATAAAGGGATTAAAAATCGTGCGACGTCTATCTGTATATGTATGTACTACGTGTATATATAGATCTTTGAAGTCTGTACGGATTAAAATTGAAGTACACAGTGTGTAGAAAAGCTGGCAGCTCTGGTACCGTCGATAACCGAGTATGATTCGAAATACAAAAAAAACACAACCGGTTACATCAGTTCGTCGTATACGTATGCGCCAATATTTATATGAAGTTTTTTTTATACAGTTGAATTTTATTTTTTAATCTCACCGATGGAATATTTTCTACTAAAGATTAAATTTCAATCCGGAATAAAATCAATATTATAATTTAATAAATCGCACATCTTTTTATTCGCAAATTTATTAATGAGTGTTTTTCTCAATAATAAATCGATGGGAGCCATGACCCAACCTTGAATGAATGTATCTTATGAATCATAAAAAAATGACACGAATGACATGTGTATGTATATAGGCATCCAAGAGGAAACTTTGTTCCATACGCCGCGCGGAATGAAAATGCGTCGAATATCTCAATCGATTGAGAATCAATTGACAATTCTCAGACACGCATACTTGATGATAGCAACGAATGCATGTGTGAGATTTCGAGGAAAAGAGAGAAATAAGAAATTAGTCTCGAGTGTCAAGAAGAACAAAAGAGAGACGATATGAACAGGAGAAGAATCTCCAAATTATATAATTTATATATCAATTTGAATAAAAAATAAAATTTAAAAAAATGTCTTCCATTATACCAACTTCTGCTCACAGCTATATGCAATATACACTTGTATACCCGCCTCGTATATATTTAGCCTCGTTTCCATTTCCATTTCCGCACTTCCGTATTCGGCCATTCCGTGGAATCGGGCGATTCGCCTATCGGACAAAACTTGTCCGAATAGCACACCGCCCGATTGAGAAAGAAGAAACAAAACGAGGGTATAACAGAGAACGAAAACTCGAAAAATGGAGGCAACGGAACGTAAGTAAGAAGGAAACGATACGACATTTCTGTATACATGTTACGATTTCCTCAAGGACACACGACACGAATGGGAAAAGGACGTTTAGACATTTTTCGTATAGCGTTATATATCGAGATAGGAAAGATCTTGAGAGAAGATACTAGAAACAGAGGAAAAGCGAGGAGAGAGACGCTTCAAAGGTGACCGAATCTTGAAAAGTTCCAAGAGAGGAATAAGGAGAAAGAGAGGAAGTGGCAAGGATGAGAAGGAAAAAAAAATGTAGCGCGAATCTTATTCTCTTTCACCTATCTCCTTTTTCCCCTTTTATACAGTTATACGCGTCTATCTCGTGCAACTCTCGATTCGAGTCGAGAGAAGAAAAATGATCCATTAATCTGAAACCCAAAGTCTGGCGGCGCCGGGCGTCGCGGCGGCGGCGGCGTCGGGAGAGCCCCTTATTCGTGCGAGAAACGAAGAAGGAGCGATGAGAATGAGAATGAGAGGAAAAAGGACGTGCAGTCCTGCTCTTTCACCCTTGATACCGCACACAATCAAGATTTTCCGAGCGGCTTGATGCACACCCCAATTTTTCGATGTATACGTATACGTGTGCCGGGGTAGACCGAAATAAAGATAGAACATCTTCTTCCTGTATGGCAGCCTTGAGAGATCCTCTATCTGGTATCTTACACATTTTTGCGAAAAGGGGGATATTACGTGTCACGTGGTCGGACGATCTAGGCTCGCACAAATCCAGAATCGCGACCGTTAGTATGACGAAGGATTTAAAAAGTGGTCAAAAAAACAAATAATGTACGCAATAAGGAAATTTCGAAATGGAATAAAAAAAGAGAAGAAAATAAAAGTCTTGTTTTTTCATTGTAGAATAGCATACAGGAATTAATTGGTGATATATAGAATATAGAGAGAGATACATAAAAATTGGCATTTTTTGTTAGCCCTAGTAGATCACACTGGGATTCTCCAGGTCCCATATTGTTCGTATATCAAGACGAAACTTTTGCTCCACACAATTTTAAAAAAAAATACCTCGAATTGAAAAATTGACCAAATACCGTTGATGCAAAGTCTTGGGGTCTGTGAGACTCCAGTGTGACCTTTTTGTTTCATATATATGAAAAGTGTCAGCTCCCAGGGTTAAGGAGACATTTCTCAAAAAAAAAAAAAAAAAAAAAAAAAAAAAAAAAAAAAAAAAAAAACCAGTTTAAATATTTTTTCTCTCGATTCGTGTATCCTTAAAATTGTTTTCGGACTTTTTTAAAAATTATCAAATCATCAAAATTAATCACTACAATTTTTTTTCACTTATCGAATCATCAAAATTAACTACTACAAACAAATTGAACTTGACGTAAGAATTTAGACTTTCAGATATGCAGAAACGTAAAATAATTGTACGTGAAATGTGAAGAATAAAGTAAAAGTGAAAAAAAGAAGTGAAGAAAGACGCCGGAAGTGGAAGAAAAAAATTGCGAGACGTGAGCGAGGTAAAAAGCAATTTGGCGACTGGTGAGGAAAAGAAGGAGAAGAAAGGAGAGACGATAAGGAAAGAAGAAAGATGAGGAATTTAAAGAAGCAAAAAAAACTTTTACGACTATTAGAAATAAGTCATTATGCTGAGAGCGAAAAGAAGCGTGTTTGCGACGACTTTTACTCTTGAAACGAAGAACAATCTTTTTTCTCTTTCCGCAACAAATTAAACAAATCGAATAAGAAAAAGTAAAAGCTTTTAAAAATAAAAAATTGAGAGCACTTTTGCATCATGAAAATGTTGTTTAATGAAGAAATTAATTACGTCGTGTTTACACTCGATTTTCATTTGCACGAAAGAAATTAAATAAAAATAGATACACAAATTGTATAATACATAAAAAAATAACTGAAAATTGTCACGTGAACGAACTTTGCAGATTCATCCATTTTCCTCACCATTTTTTTTTCTCTTTTCTTTTTCTGGGAAAACAATAAATTTCAATAAAAAATTTGCATCCCGATTCAAACGATTTATTTATCGGTGGGTGGCGAACCTCAAGTAACGTTGCGCGTTTTTCCAATCTAGCCGTATCGTAAATCCAAAGACAGAAGGAGTAAAAAGAGAGAAAAGTGTTGAAAGATTGTCGGTACGTGAACTCTCGTAGTCAGGGTATATAGAAAAAGTCGAGGGAAGAAACGACAAGAAGAGAAAGAAAAGTGAGAGGTCCGTTGCCTTCAAAAATTCACAAAGTACTATAAATATTGGTCGAAAAATAAATTCTTCTGTGAATATACATTCCCGCAAGTTTTGGTGCTGGTTCATATTAAAAAGAAGAGAAAATGAACAAGAAAGTAGAAGACAGAAGAAGAAAGAAAAAGATGAAGAGAATATCAAAAATACAGAAAATTAAAAAAAAGTAGAAAGAGACAACTTATTTCCTCTGACCTGGAGGAAAAACCTCAAGGACGAAGTAAAAAAAATTTGGGTAAAATTATTCGGTTCAGTAGAAGTTGTCAAAAAATAACAAAGAATAAATTTAAAAAACATGATACGAATAAAATGATTCATGAAAAATGTCTGCATTAATGTAAAAGTAAATAAAAAAAAAATTATCCCAATTCAAAGATTGAACTTACACTTGTATCAAATTTTTCCCATCGTTAATCGCAGTCTGATAGCGAGTTATTGTGAGACCATAGAATCAAAGTTCACACGCACTGGAGCCCATCGGTGGACTCTCTATGTATACATATAAATTATACGTATCCGTGCATCGATCATATGTATCTATACGTATCTTCGAATGGAGATGAGATACTTTGTGATGACTGCCCACGCAAAATATTTATCACTTCCAACATGCTTGTTACTACCTCAAAGGAATAATTGCTACGTGAAATTACAATAATAGCATTCAACGTGTACGCCGAGAGTAATAATATTAAAAGAGACGTAGTACCCATATATGTGTATATATATCAATGAGAATAAAGTATACAGGATAAGTGTATTATGTAAATGCGCCGACGTATTCTCATGACTCGATGAGAGTCCGGATGACAATTGATCTTTAATTTTTCCTATACCTATGTACGATAGGACGCGACCTTACTTCAACTACTCCGAGGGATTGTGTAGGATATATAAATCAAACAATTTCATGTAAGCCCCGCGGGCTGCTCTCGTCAAGCGCAGAAACGGCGTTTTCCATTCGTGGAATTGCGGCCGACAATAAAAAAAGGAAAAATTCGTGCCAGATCAAACGAAGGAGTTAATAATAAGGGAGTTGATGATGCTGCACGAATTCAAGAAAAGTATAAAAAATCTATTTTCATTGTCTATCGCATTTGCGGGTGATTAAAAAAGCGATAGGCTCAATCACGTCCACTCCCTGTATCGGCGAATCAGACAAGATGGAAGTATAAGAATTATCGATGAAAACGCTAACGGAGACAAAAAAGTTTATCGACGGGATAACAAAATTTCAAAATATACTCGCTTTAGTTATGTACATAAAAAAATTTAATATAAATTTAAATTACAGAAGAGTTCGAGTATGTTAAAAAAGTAGAAGGTTTCACTTTTTTGAACCAATCAATCAAGTAGAAAAATTTCCTTAAGGTCATCCTAAGTTTTTATCAGGGACTGATCGTATAAACATATGTGAAACTTTTTTTTCTTAAGGGGTTAGGCCACTGTAACGGTCCAAAAAAAAAGGTTTTTTCACGAATTTTTTCCTTCTGAAATTGAAGGTAATTGAAAAAAAACTTTTAAGGGTGTTATCGGGCATACATTTAACTTTATTATAAAATTTTTTTACAGCGAAAAAAAACAAA
>JAPYYX010000858.1:0-51203 GCA_030522605.1 Cremastinae sp. B BG-2022a
AGCAAACTCGGAGAAAAAGAGTAGCGGTAGCTCGAGAGCGTACAGTTGACGTTCCGTAAATGTACTTGCCTCGAGTCTCTACCGCGACTCTTGATACACATTGAACAACCGTAATGAAAATATATATTATATAAATTCAGATTTTATTATACTATTGCTGAATTTTCTACAAGAATTGAAATTAGTGTGTGAGAACGTGTGCGGATCGGAATGCGAGGAAAAAAGTGACGTTTTTTACTCTTTTTCGTTTCAATTGAAGATAGTCTGAAAATTTTTTGTCTTTCATTGATTTTTTTCGCTCGAGAGGGCTCGTAGGTATCCGAATGCATTAGCGAAACTCGATGGGCAGACTACTCGTTACGGGCTGTGCCGAGTGTAGCACGGGTGACCACGGCCGACTGCGAACGATGCTGAATTTAGAATCGAGTGCGCTTACCCGAAAGCCAGTGACAGTAGAAACAGAGGATGTACTCTCTATGGCCTCTCCGTTCCAGATTATCTCCGGATCCCGTATTCGTCGCTTCGCGAACGTTTCGCTTCCGGCGTGACTCCGCAAAGCACTCGCTTCCGGCGCACGCTAACGGAAAATGAAATAAAAAGTAGAGAAATGGAAAAAATTAGGTGTGGTTGAAATGTGGCTCTGATGGAACGAAGACAAAGGAAGCGAATTAAAGGAGAAGGCGATGAGCTCGATGTAGCCTTGATCGGATATTTCTTCGAATTTATCGGCTGATGAAGAAAAAAAAGTGAAAATAAAAAATAAATAAATCAATTTACATCTCGCCGTATTATGTAGATATATATATATATATTTTCCATTCTTTGTCCATCATATATTTATGCGTTGTATTAATATTATAATAATTACAACAAAGTTTATTATCTACATTGGATACAATCATTCCCGTTTTCGTGTTCAGTTCACCTCTGTTTTATCGTGTTTTCTTTCCCATCAAATTATTTTTCAGATTATCGTTAAGTTCATTTTTCTAAGCGATCGTTTACCAATCGTTATTAGTCTTTATGATTTGCACGTTCGTCGATGTCGTATATTTTTGGACATGCACCTTGTCCCGTTTAAATTTAGTTTAACACATTTTCATTTTTTTACCATGAAGGGAATCTCTTCGTGGCTCATGTTTCTCTCTCTCTCTCTCTCTTTCTTTATTCTCTCATTCTCTCGCACACACTTCAGCTCGCCCATGTATTTTTGTTTACTAACAATTTTATTATCTGTACAGCCAATTTTGCAGTTTTTTCGGTTTTTATTGCAACGTGTAAATCTCGCTCGTCGCATTCAAGCTTTGAATCTCAAAGAGACACATTAATATTTTCAACGCTTAGCTGAAATTTTATTTTGACAGATGGTTCTTGCATTTTCTTTTTTCAAAAAATAAAAAAATTAGGTTTTAGATAGAAAATAGATTTGGAATGTGTGTCAAATTTTTCTTACAAAACTTAACACGCGGGTCGATTATCTTGCATCACGTTTGCGAAAAATCTTTTGTTACTATAGCGATAAGAATCATTATTATGAAAGCTCTGCTTATAGTTTTTCGAGCACGGGATATACACACTTATATATATAGCATTAACGTAGATTATCGTTATTCGTATAGTGTACATTTACCGTATGCATCCTCTTTCCTTTCTCACGACTTTTGGTAGAAACAAAAAAATTGGAAAGCTCTCAAACATATTAATTATTTACGCTCCAGCTCGAGCCACGAAAAGTCCCCTCCGCATTATCGAATAAAGATAAATTATTTCAGCTTTTTTCGCACAAATAAATCGTTCATTCAAAACAAAGGAACATTTTTACTTTGGTACAAATAACTACAATACCTATATGCATTTTTATCATATTCACCTCGAACTCGATACATTTTTTCATCCTCGGTGCTGACTTGTTCACTCGCAGTTTTCTGTACAGTCACACGCAATTCTTACATACATTCGGTATGTACATTCACTTAAATGGCTATTATATTTCAGATTTCATTCAGCTTTCGTTATTCTTGTTTTTTATTTTTCTATTTTCATAGTTTTTAACGACTGCAAATTTCGAGATCGATTATTGATTATCATTGTAGATCGACTTCGATATGGATACCCATCTCGAGAACAAGCATCCTCGTCGTCATCTTTAATATAACTTGCGTACAAGCGTTTTCAGAATCCCATTCAGTATGATCATTATTTTCCTTCGTTTCTTATCTTCTAGTTTTTTTTATTATTTCTTATGCGAACATGTATAAACATCAAAGCGAATTCTACTCGTTTGCTGTTCACGATACAGGCTTCTCTCTATTTTTTGTTTTTAACTTTACAACTAGGTCATAGCACCTTCGCAGTTCTGATGAATATTTTCAAGTGCTTCGTTCATTTTCATTACTTATAATTAATATGTCGAACCCGATAGAAAAGCGAGGATGAGGAAAATAAGCGGAATCACTCGCAAGTCACGTCGAGTCAAATGTTCTGTCGATTCTTCAATTTTTTATGAACAACGAATTCGTAATATTATTTCATTTTATCGGCTCGACAAATGCGTCTCAGGATAAAGGCAAATTTACATCTTCGACAGCTTCTTACTTTCAATCATTTGAGGACTCAAAGCACTTATAAAGGTACAAATGCAAGTACCAAGTTTAAAAAAATGTTTAATTTATTTTTATCTTTATCCTTTGACGCAAAGTACAAAAATGTTTATTCACATTAAAATACCATTAACATCGAATCTGAAATTTCGCCATGAAAATTTACAGATCATGCTTTAACAGTTTTGATTTAAAAAAAAGAAATTTATTGATCCAGAGAGGATGTCTGCTTAGTTTGTAGTTTCTCGAACGCTTTTGTGGATACGTTTTCATTAACGCGTTTTCCCGTCCCATTACGCATGTGCGGATGAAACGAGTACATACGTGATTATATTAAACAGAAAAGCTTGCGAGCACGAAAGCGCTTATCATCCCAGAAAGTTCGATATGGCAATTGTAGCAGTTCCGGATACTTGGTCATTAACGAGGGAAGGATATATTTACAAAGGGGCGGCTTTCGAGGGGGTGGCCATGCAGAGAGAGAACTGAAGTGCGAATGAAATGCGGAAGAGAGAGAGAGAAATGTAGAGAAAACGACGCGAGCTAACGTTGTGCTCATTAAGTCGTTGGGTCGTTAAGTCGTTTACCCAGAACTGTCCTCGAATCTTTATCCTTCTCTCTCTCTTTTCCTTTCCCTTTTTCCCTTTCTCAGTCAACTTCTCGTTATAGCTCTAGCCTCTTCTGTCCCGAAATAATCCGCAAGAAGAACAAGTGGAGAGCCATCGAGCATGCAAGCTCCAACTGCGAAACTCCGCAAACGAAACCCGAGACTCAGAAGGCGTTCTACAGCACACAAAATTTACCTATTACGAGCAAATAATTCATTTGAAGTTAACAATTCTGCTTGTAATAATTTACTTTACCCAATCTTTAATTGTTATAAATTTTCGATTCAGTCGAGTAGACATTATTTTTCAATAATTTACGTAAGTCATCGTAAAGCTTCGCAACTGAGAATCCTCTAATTTTATCATCAATTATGCAAATTCACGGCACTTCATAATTCACCGGATAACGTTAAATTTATCTTCATTTTTAACCGAGAAGGCATTTTTTGTTAGAGTCCTCAACGACTTGTATTTATCTTTAAAAAACTAGAGACGCTGCTCCATAAATTTATAATTCTAATTCCTTTCTAAATTATACATGGGAAAGATCAATACAGATGATACTCAAGTACACTAAGATGTCTTAAAATTTTTTATTTATCGAGGAGATAAAACAAGTAGATTATCCTTTCCTTCTTAAAAATTCTAGGGGAGTTTTTGATTCTAGCTTTGTATTAAATTATTCACAAGCACGCCAAATGTATAGATTAACATCATTCTCAAAACCGTTCTTTCTGATAACAAAATTCTGATTGAATTTCGATAGTATTTCTTCTTTTGAGGAACATGTTCAAAAAATTCGACAGGAATAATTAGTTTAATAATTGAACAGGTAATGTAGTCTTGTATAGGAGAGGCAGTGACTTGAATTGATATGAAATCTCATAAGATTTTGTGACAACATTCTGAAAAATTTTAAAACATTGTATTTTCGAATTTTTCGTACCTGTAAGAACCTTCCCATTAAACATGATTGAATTTTCTACATATTTCAGTTTTCTATCTTATTAACACAGAAATAATAATGGAGGTATACCTAGCCTCCTTAACCACATTTTACCTAATCGTCAATATTCGACAAATATTACCTGATACTTTAATCGTCGAAGCGAGGATAATGAGAATTCTCGTTTCTTTGTCATGGTTATGCCAGCTGGTCGGAAGATTTCGTTTTGCTTCCTTCATTAATGGCACATTGGCAAGTTGAAGGGGCCAAAACGTGTACACGAGCAATGCAGCGGAGGTAGGTGCGCGTGAAGCGTGATCAGGAACGGGACAAGAAGCGGGCGAGAAAAAGACAAAAAGAGAGAGAGCGTAAGAGAGACAAAGATCATGGAGGTGACGATGTGAATCGAAGCAGGCTCAATTAGGATCTGAACCAAAACTTTCCTCGTCCTTATATTCGTGCATGGATTTGCACGAGAAAGCTCCTACGAGGTCGTGCGAGTCCTCAAATATAAATTTGTGTATATACATATCTATATATATAACGTGAAAAGGAGCTTTTCAAAATGAGAATCGTATATTCGAGATTCGGTCTTGGCGTCCCTTGCCACCCTTCTCTTTCCCTCTCCCGCTCGCTCTCTCTCTCTATATCAATCCCTCTTAACCATTTCTGGTCATCCCGTTCCGAATATCCACTGGTATGTCGTTACTTTTCTCTGGCACGTGACTCTCCCCGTGTGCCCTTCTCTCTTCCACTCTTTCGTTTTTCTTCTCTTTCTCCGTCTCTTTCTGTCCCTTTTTCTCATTCTCTTCATTGCGCTCTCCTTCTCGCACAATCTCGCCATTACGGATTATCGAAGCGTGCTGTGAACGACATCACGTGCGAAATACTTCGTTTCTCTTTCCCTTTTCTTCTTTCTCGCGTTCTCACTCGTATTCCCGTCCTACGGGCGAACAACTATTCGCCCGTTTCGTGAGACACTTTCGTACGGGGCAATCAACCGCAAATCAAATTTTCAAACCATTCGCATCCGGGCTACGAATTTCCCGACGATTTTCGTAAATATTTGATTAATTTTTTTCACTGAGCAACAAAACTAAACCGGATCGTGATTCGAGTTCATACTGTGTTATCGGGAGCGCAATAAATTTTGAAGCATAATTTCCATTTCATCGATATTCATCAAATTTACTTTCTTTTTCCACACGAAATTCACGGAATGAAGATATTACTAGGGTCAAATATTAATAACAATTTATTTGCATATATTTCTTGATGAAAATGTGAATATAAAATTACGATCCAAAAACTTTAGTATTTAATAAAAATTGATATACTGATTCAAACTGTATTGCATTTGTATTTTTTCGAATTTATGAAAATAGGGCTGCACAACGTGACGGGGTAGGCAAAGCTGATGGTGGAATCATATGTCTGTATAGAGATGTCAAACCGTGTGTGGAATTTCGGACATCGTGGCACGATTTCTCGGTTAAGTCTGACACTGGCCCCGTGTATATGTGTACTCAATCCAGATTTAAGCTCTCCACATTATTTCTGGAGTCCTCGTGTCCTTCTTTCGTGACAATCCGTTGACGCTATCGCTCTGTGCTTCGGTACATAAAGAGACTCCAAGCCAGAACAATCTGCATTATCATACATATTTCCTCTCACTTACCCTCTCCAGTATTTGTACACGTGCATAATTTATTCGTAAGTATGTCGATGCACGTGTACTTGCGAGTACATGAATTATGCAGGTAGATCCAAATATATTTGTACGCTAATTTATATCGACGCTTACATGCATCCATCTATATTCGTGTTTGTGTGTGTACGTTTATACGCCGGCGGTCTGTAAATGTTTGCCAAGTGCGCGCTTGTGTGCAAAAATGTTGAAATCATTCGGAGTTGTTTACAAATGTTTTTTCAAGACGGTACTGCGGGAAAAACATTTTATTCGTTACACACTCTTTAGTTTTCAAATGATTTTTTATCTGTACACGTTTCTCGGTAAATTTCACGTCATGCAGAGTGGAAAGAAAATATTATTTGAATGTCGGTGAAAATAGCTTTCGCTGAATAAGAAACGAAACTAGTTTCAGTTAATTTTTTCCTGAGTGGAGTTGACGTTCCCGAATCTGCTTCGGAGTTGTCAAATTTTTAAATCTCGCGAGAACGCTTATTCGTGTGAGTCTGAATTCTATGACAAGGAAATGGAAACATTGCAATATCCACAAAATACCGCTCGAGTCACCGCTCTGCTGATATTTATCGACGATATTATTATACTTTTCGCGTTATTTTAATTATACATAAAGTTTATATATTATATATTCATACTCATATTTATATTTAGCTATGTATATATATATATATATATATATATGTATATGTTTATGTATAATAATAATATGTATAATGTATATGTATTTATATATTTATATATCTCGCGTACTCTCTTTTTGCTGTGTCCTCGTCATCTCGTCATATCGCGTTTATCAGTTTTTCCTCATTAATAAGTGATTTAGTACGAAAATAATTTGGCGCGCCACTCGCGAAGTCAATCGCGATAGGCTGCGCGTGCACACTGACCCGATCACCGTTGCCGTTGATTCTTGTGCCGTGTTCACCTGCACGAACATCGATCCGGCGTTTTCCAACAGTTTCATCCCTCTCGTTACCAAGACGTGGATCGAGAAAGATCGCCAACACATTTGTCGCGGTTTTCGAATCAGTTGTGAGGTCCTTCAGCACAGACCACCACAAGCAGCGCCACTCGTGATCGCGGCCAATAAATACTAACTGGAAGCCCCGTACGCGACTCGTGAATCACCTCCTGGTGACGATCAACAGCAACGGAAGTAGGAAGAATTTTAAGCTCACCGAGAGCCCGCTGCTCAATCGGCCATCGCTCATTGATTGACCCATCGACCTTGAACCATTCGTTTCACCGTTGTGCGGCCTCTTTGTCGGTGAACCCATTCCGGATGATCCCCCGTGCTCGTAATCTGAATAACATTTAAACAAAATCTTTCACTCACGCGTTTCTTCCTTCTTTTCTTTATCCTTTCTATCTTTTTTATTTAAAAGTTCTTTTATGTATGTACTTTAGGATTTCATTTATATATTAAACAACTCCCTTGCAAAAAGCTTTATATGAAAAATGCTGTTGACGATTTGAATTATATTTTGCTATAAGTGAATGTATATTTGGACGAGCGTACAAGGTGTCTGACTTGCATGGTGTGATACTACTGGCAGCGAAGGCAAATGCCGAGCCTTCGAAGACTAGTGGATTCGTCGGGAAGGAAATGTGTGTGGTCAGACAGCCGAAAGCCGCAACATCGTCGCTGAATCTGAACCGCACACACGGAGAACACAACAACTCATTTCACTCGCTATTTTGTTTCTCCCTCGAAGAAGTCTAACCCCGTCTCGTGCACTTTTCCTTCGTTCCTTTTCTCTTGCGCTCACCATTCGTCTCGTTCACACCTCCGTGGATTTCTCACGAGATTTCATTGCTCCTTTCCCCCTTTCGGATGGTACAGACACTCCGTCTTGTTTCCGCAGTACAACCGCAATAAAGGCTCACCGTGAGGAACGAACGTCTTAACGTATGGCTAACGGAAGGAGAGAAAGAGCCCGAGCAACCGAATAAGATGAGAAGAGCCCAAGAGGAAAGGGTAAAAAGAGAGAGAGCTCGATGAAAAGCTAGGGCACTAATTCGTGGTTGAGAACCGAGTGAAATCTCACACGTACGTTTTCTTACAGTGAAAAAAATGGGATTCATTTCCGGAAAGAATTCTTCACAACTTTTTTTTCCTTTCTTCAATTTCAAAATAAAATAACGTGAATGATCTTAAATTACTTTAATTTACTAAAAATTAATTAATTTCGCTATTCATCATTATCAATGATAGCAAAATATGGTAAAGGCAATTGCAATTATAAAATCTGCAGAATATAATGGAAGATGAAATTTGTTATGCGAAGAAAATCAATTATATGGATAATTTTACTTTCTCTATCTTTCCTCCAGTTTATTTCATTCGAGGTTTGCTTTTTCAGTTTCACTTTACGTATTATTGAGCAATTCTACCATCGCAAGTGACACGGAAACGGATAAATGGAACAGATTGACCCAGGTCAGAGGAAATCTTGTTCAAATGAACGCGGTGAAGGTATTAGGGGAATGAAGAATGACACAAGTTCGATAAAGGTGTGAAACAATTAATCAACACGTGACGGAAGGTCGATAGGAAAGATACAATGAGAATCGGAGACGAAGAATGATTCCTCGGGTTCAACGAACCGTTCTACGTTGAGGAAATTATTCCTGTTTGCCAGCTATTATTGGGAAAAAGATTCCATTTAAACAATGCGAAGCTCGAAATATATCGAGTAAGACGGAGATGCAGAACTTTTCAGAGAAAAAAGCGGTTTTGCAGGTTATCCAATTTAACTGAAGATTCCGTCCTGTATATACAGGAGATCCAATTTATCGAATTGGTAAACGGGTTTAACAATGAGCGAAAGGTCGTAAGTTTTCGACTATTGGTCAGTTTTCGCAACTATTGGCAATCTGTAGACTTGTCGGTGTGTGTATAGAAATTGTGCAGTTGAGGCAACGGAATGCATGCATATAGATATTTCAGGTCGATGGAACGTCTTTCGCGTGTGCAAAAGGGGTTGAGTAAACGTCGAGAAAGAAAGGCCAGGAGGAAGATGGATAAAGCGGAGCTGAGCTAAGCACGCAAGAATATTCTGCGGTGCTTCGACTTGTAATCGGGGCATGCCTAAAAGCTCTCCTCTCTCTTTCTCTATTTTTCCTCTTTCTTTCTCTCTCTCTCGGACTGTATGCAGCTTTTGTCGGTAGATTCGTTTCCTTCGAACCTCGGTCTGAGGTCTGATATATTCCGTAATTGAAAGTAAATGTCAAGAAAGACTAAATATCTCTTGCCCCAGTAAAATATTTATTCGACTTTCGTATAGATACGTACGGATACGGAAATGTTTATGCAATTGCCCTCACTTGTTTATACTGTCACATGATTGTCGTTCAAGGATTCAAATGCTCGGATATACGGAGTGTCTTTAAATTCGGTACTTCTATATCCGGAAATCAATTTGTTTTTACTACTTTGACGATTGGCGTACGATGGATGGACCATCTCCATTAATCCATATAAAATTTGAACTTATTTTTTTTGCTTTTTTTGAATCTCATATATTGGACAATGGATATCACTGATATTCCAAATGATTAGTGGTTTAGAATGCGAGATGGTGAATTAAATTTTCAGAATCAAAACCAAATAGGTTCCAGTAGTGTAAAACAGTATATGATGTGGATGGACGAATGCGTGACGAAATATGATCTAACGCAGACTGTATCGTATTTTTCTAATTGAAGGAGCAGGGAGTACAAAGTAATACGTGGTCAGGTGTGTGTTACTACCCCGCGATTAGAAAAACTTATCATCGGCAACGAATAAGTAATAAAACGATGAATCCCTTCAAATACACATGTCATACACTTTATTGTCATCAACCATTCGATTGTCCTCGATTGGTTTCACTTGTTTCTAGCATCTATCTCCGGGAAGATGCAGAGGACACCTATCCCAATGATCCCCGAGACAGATAGAGCGAAAAGATGGTAGGATATGGTCATTGTCGATCGGACATTCCGGCTAGTCAGGAAAAACGCGACGTGGATTTGTACTACCAGCTGCTTTAATACCTATTGTTTCACCTCATATTTATATAGATAACAGGTATATAAGAACGAGTAAACGTCTATGTGTACACCTTCTAAATACATACGCATGTTCAGAGAATAAACTAGAACCGGACAAATCTCTCTGGCTGTCGTGAAAATCGATAGACCGCACTGGACCCCCCGGGGCTTCCTCCGCGTTCAACATCCTCAACTCAAATCACATATCCACATCATTTCTCGTCCATTCTCGCTTGCCACGTTCATGTATGTGTATGAATATCCATAGGTATTTATCCATATAGGTCTTTCGACTGACTCTTCGCCGTGGTATAGGAGTGGTAACAGAAATTCTTTTTTTTCTTTTCGTCCTCATCAATTTCGGGATCGCAAAAGCGTGGATTATTGGTGGGTGTGTATTGTCGAAAGCGCTATAATTTGTGCATGGAAATTGGAATTAGTTGTACAATTATATGGAAAAGATGGAAGCGTTTCCTACTGAAAAACGTACACGTAGTATAATCAGTTTGAATACATAAGCATTTTATGCTCTCCATGTGTACAATGTTAATATGACACCGTTATTAGCGTGGTAGGTTATCTCCTTGTAAACAAATGCGAGCAACATCGTAATTACGCTAATTACACGCTTCAACTCCATTGGAGTTCATTGTAGTTTTTACAGGAGCGTATCGTCTGACTGTTGATATTTGTTTCACAGATTTCTATCTTCTTTTTACCATTTCATCGTGCCATCAATCGTTTTAATTTTTCTTGCTTGCCATTTACTATTTCGAATAACAGCTTTAATACTTAATACTGACCTGGACCTCGCCACTCCTCGACCGCGTAGTCATTAGGACGTTGCCTCAGCTTCTTGTTACCATGACGACCTGAAATCGTATTAAGAAGATTGTTTGGAATTTCTGATTTTCCTCTGAAATACGTCATTTCTGCTTTCCTAAACATTTTTTATTAATATTTTTTGTTTCCAGTGATTTCATGAAGCGATAATTACCTGTCTTTTTCAGGGACGATGTGACCTGAAATGTGTCTTGTGTCGTCGTAGTCGTCGACGGAGCCGGGATTTCTTTAACAAACAAAAAAAGAACTAAATCTCGTAATAAATGCAGTAACCGTAGTCTATAAAACTTTTTTGTGACCCAATATTACCACCACTTGCAGGTTTTTTGGAATACCCAAAATAGCCTAAACAAAATCGAAAATCCTATTGAATGTCGCATAGATTGGGCAAAAAGTGTCGCATTTTCTCAAAATGTCATTCATGTTGAATATATTAAGTGGTGAAAAAGAAAAAGGTTTTTGCGGTATTGCGGGGACGAGAAACTTGCGATAGAATAACTCAAAAAAGGGGAAACTTTCGCAGTGTATAAACGAGTCGAGAATGTACCTTATTATGCAGAAAAGCAAGTCGGAGTGATTTCAAAAGCAGTCTGAGATTCGTCGATGCATTTCAACGATTTATACATATTTACGTTTAGGAATGGAAATATGTACTTCGAGTCGGGTCTCGTTCGAATATACATAATGACTCGTCTATTCACATCGATCGGATACATTGTTCGCCTTCGATCTTTTTAACGACCACGAGTCAGTGAATTCGAAATTATTCGCATCTGTTGTTCGGATCTTGAATTCTGAAAGAAGCGTTGATACTCGATGCAGGATAACGCGGTTTGTTCTCGTTTCCTTTTTGCGTTGTCAAAGAAAATGCGCAAGAAAATAAATTGTTTTCTCTTTTCCGCTACCTAGCTCACGGTGAACTTTTATTTCCGGCCAATTTATATTCGCCGTCCTCTGCTCAACTTTGCTTTGAGAAAAAAGAGAAAACGGAATATCTTTTGAGAAGAATTATGCAATGAAAAAAATAGGATGCTTGTTGTTATTCTCTTTTTCCGCTTCACCCGCGGTAATAAAATAGATAAGAAGCGAATGACAAAAATTTTGGCGGACAAGTTGTTACGCTAATTCGAGGGAGTTAGTTCGTTTGATGGGACATTTATATATGGGAACAAGATTTAATTGGCAATTATATCCCCACATTTTTTGTATAAAGTATGTAGGTTCGCGAGCTATAATCGTTGCTCGCAAATCTGTCGTACAGCAATGACTCTAGCGAGTATAGCGAACCGGATCCGTTGGTATCTCGGCTCAATAAGATATATTTCGTATACGATATAACCGGTTTGCGGGGGCGCGCGCATTATATGCGAACGCTATCGGAAATCGATGATCTCGTCTTTGTGGCTTGGTTCGATGTCGCCGTAAATTCCAACTCTCTCTATACTCTCCATCCATAATTAACAGAACTGAATAATTGTGCTCAATTGAACGATATAATCTTTGATGAAACACAGAAATCTCGGCACAGTTAGCTCGCCTTGATTTCATTTCAGCCTCAATCAAAGATAAGCTCAATCGATCCGACAGAGCTCAGATTGTGCGATTATTACGACAGTGTATTTTTCTCTTGAAAAAAACTTAATCGAGCTTTACAGCAACCAAGGACATATATTCATTTTGTTTCTTATTTACGCAGACTTGAATTGTTATAATTGCGATTCAAATGTTATGATGAAGAACTTACGTTCAAGTTTGATAACTCCGTCGGTGCCACCTAATGAATTTTGGGCGATGCACTTATACGAGCCAAAATCTTCAACACTGACGTTTCGTATTTTAAGCATCATGTTCTTGTTGTAACCCTCGTCGATGGACTGAGCTTCGTACTTTTCTCCTGCAATCGAATGGTATAAGCCTAGGCAAGTAAAACCAAGTCCCTCCGTTTTCATCAAAAAGTGACAACAATTTTAATATTTATAAATTTTATCGTTTAAATTATTATCATTCGTGGTAAATATGAAATTACCGGAGACTATCATGTTGCCCTCTTCATCCGTCCAGTAGTTAATCGAGGCTGGATAAGCCTCTGTGTGACATGCGAGTGTTACGTCCTGTCCCACGTAAGCTCCCTCCAGTTGGTTCGGTATTGATAACATGGGAGGAACTGGAAATTATACATTTTCCAATAATTCTTTTAAAAAATGTATGTTGTAAGTAATCATTTTTTTTATTTTAGCAAAGAGTGATTAGCAAAAGTACAAAAGCGATAGTAAAAATTCAAGGGAAAATCATAAGTAGAAAATTAAATCGGTTTTTTTCGTTTTTCAAATATCAATTATTAGCTTATGGAGTATGCATAATTATAATTCGGATTTTAACAAAGTAGCTACAATAACTATTTATTAGCAAGGTTTTGTGGAAATCCTTAAGCTGTGTTTCAAATTAAATCTTTTAATCTCCAGGGCGGAATTAATGTGTTTCGGTATAGTTAGCAGAAAACTCAATAAATTAACACGTAAAACAGATAAGGAATCGAAGAATTATCAGAATTGAATAAAAAACGGAAACGATGTTCGTTATTATTAAATAAACGGATGTAAAAATTACCAGAAAATATTCGTCTACGTAGAATATTGAGTTATTAAAGAAAACATTTCTGTTCTTATGCATGTGTCTATAGCTATATTCATAAAAAAAGGACAATTTTCTCTTTCGATAACTCGAAAACTAGATATGTAGATGAAAATTTTGAAAAAAATCATGTTCACGTATTTTTACCACGTTTCTATCAACTTGCTTTTTCATGTCAAGAGACTCGGTAGAGTCTCGGGACAAGTACATGTCGCTCGACTCTCGCCGAGTCTCATTTTCCGAAGTGAGAGTTGCCCATGCTTTAGGCCCATCTATTTCGATGTTTTTTCGCACTTAGCTCCGGCCGCTCCAGCATCTCATTCGCGCGGCGATTTGAACACTGTCTACTAGCGGGATCTCATTTGCGTTAACGTACGGCGGTACATACGAAAATTCGGTTGTAATGAGTTTCGGTTCCGTAATGAGATACTTGATAACTTAATGAACAAAATTCATAATTAAGGTTGTTTATTAATTAAAAATGGCGGACGAATTTTCATAAAAGACG
The DNA here is from genome assembly GCA_030522605.1 of Cremastinae sp. B BG-2022a. Lineage (NCBI taxonomy): Eukaryota > Metazoa > Arthropoda > Insecta > Hymenoptera > Ichneumonidae > Cremastinae sp. B BG-2022a. The sequence goes on from JAPYYX010000858.1 coordinate 13,880, forward strand.
TCCAATTTTTATGAAATTCGAAATGTTAATGTTTTTGGGGTCGCTGATCATGAATTTTACAATAAATTTTCTATAATTTTAAAACAACATTCAAAATGGAGGATGAACTTTTCTTTAAATCATCCGATTTTGCTGCAATTTGGTATTCTTATGTTTTTGAGGTCGGTGATAACAAATTTTGCAATAAATTTATAAAATTCAAAATGGCGGATAAACTTTTACAAAAATTGTGCGAAAAGTATTCATATCATTATATTTAAAAAATCATGAAAATTTAGTATTACTAACTTGGATGAACTGCTGTTCAAAAACTTTATGTTGCTGAATTTGGAAGTAATTACAAAACGTTCATATCGCTATGAATACTTCAACATAACTCTCAGGTTTAGTGGCATTCAGGTATTTATTTTGTAAACTTGTCCGATTAAATAATGTTCAATCTAGTGATATTCATTATTTTTGTACAAATAACTACAACACTCACCGTTTATGGAACTAAAGATTAAAGAACATCCTGACAAAATTTTATCACACTCTGATCATATTCGCTTCTGTATTGAAACACCTTAATGGACCAGAATGCGAGCCGAGAAAATATGCAGATAACTACCAATCGATAGCGAAAAAGTCATGGATTTACGATTTGAGAAGATTCGCAATCAAGTGGCTGAAGAATTAAAGAAGTATAAATATGTAAAAAACAGAACCCTCCCTTGTATTTCTTGTTTTGGAGAAGCGAATCGTTGACTATATGTTCACAATATCGAGTATTCCGATACATAATAATCGGGCGGGGAATAAATGGAGATGGAAAAAATAACGAGCTTGCATCAAGTTCTTTCGCTACAAGAAAATGCATTAGGAGTAATCAAAATGCTTTCTATCTATTTCCATCGTCCTTCATCCACTCTTCGTTTCGATACGCTCTTTCTCTCCCTACTACTTTTTTCTCGTTTTTATCTTTTTCAAGCCTATAAGATCGATAAATGAACTCGACCTTTTAATGTTTCGGGTGGTAACTTGGAAACTTTACGAGACACCGTAAATCACGTTTTTACTGCCTATATCTCTTCACTCGAAAGATGGCCCGTGCGGTTACTTTGGTAGATATACACCCGTTCATAGATACGTTCTCGAACATGTACGGATATTTTTGAAGAGGGAGTTCAGGTATCGAAAAAAGGTGAAAAAAATAGTGATTCGAGTCTCGTGAACATTTTATTATCATTTGATGTGCTTTTCGAGTCACGATATCGTTCTCAAATCGTGCGGGCGTTGCTCCAACGAATCGCTGCTTCACGACTCCCTCAAGACGAAAAATGAAATTCTGAAGATACAGAGTCTTCGTATGTCGTCTGCGCGTTCTTTATACTTTGTATGTATATATTTTCTATTGATACGCGAGTAACAAGTCCACAAGATATCTCATTGATTATTTTATGTTCCGTTCATTTTATCGTGTGCTTTTGTAGATTCGATTTTTTTATTTCGTGCCTGTTTTGCGAGTTTGAAAAAATTTTTCCAACGTGAGGATATAAATTGCAAATTTAAAGACATAGAAATTAAATTAACATATTTGGCTGTTTTAAATAAATTTTTGAATCTTGATATGATATGAGATAAATGAGGTCTCTCCTCCGTCTTTGCAAACAAATTTTTGAAAATACAGTGACACTCTGTTGAAAAATAAATGCGGTGTAATCAGAATGACAAATTACAGAATCAGCGATACACTTCGGAAAGTCTTCCGCTCAGACTATAGCAAAAAGGCAATCAAAGTATGAAAACACTCAGAGCAGTCGAGAGAGGGTGTCAATTGAGCTAATTTTAAAGTTACTGGAGAAACTTTGATTCCGACAAAAGAAAATTACATTTAAAAATATTCCGCGAAATATTACGTCTGCCGGTAATAATAGAATTGATACAATGAAATTAACTCAATTCTTGGAGCAGATTTTACAAGTACGCTTGGGTATTTCTTTTTCTCCACTTTCGTTATTATGCTGAAAATCAGAACGCTTTCGATCCGCAGAGCCAATACTTTTCATCTTTACATCAAAATTCATCATCTCCTCAACATTCGAACTGAATCTTATTTCTCGAACTAACTTTCGAGCTGAAGTTTTTTCAGAAAGCACGATCGTAGTCGACATAGCGACACGGTTCTGAAGTTTAAATGTATGTTTCCATTTTCCACGTGAACGAAAAGTTTACGGATGTGTTAATTTTATTGGAAAACTTGAGTAGAGAGTTTACGAGAATTTTAACTTGCGAGAGACGATTATTTTCGTCAGTATCGAAGCAATTTCCTTTACGTCAATGCAGCAAGAATATTGTGTAAGCAATTGGATAGCTAGGGATATAACGATTCAATTGATTCCATCCGGTTGTAGAGAGCGACTCCGAGCCCAGCGCCGTTGTGCGCACTCGGCGTATATTGCATTGGATGGTTTGTAGAATGGAGAAAGCAGAGCGTGTACACCGTCGTCGTCGCGTTTCTCGCGCTGGGAACGAGTGTCCCGTCCCGTTTCTGCGAGGATTTCGCCCCCTCACCGTTCGTTCCATCCTTTAACTCTCGCCACTATACCCTGGCCCATATATACATCGCGTAACACTCGGCACGACACGCTCCTATTCTATACTCTTCCTGCCAACCAACCATGCTTTCCTATACCCTTTCTCTCTATCTATCTCTATAACGAAACGTGACTCGAAATTGTACAAGCTACACGTCCTTGTTCTCGTCTTCTTCATCCTTCCTCGTATTTCTGTTAAATTCTCACTCTCTTCTTTTTCTCTCTTTCCTTCATTCTTTTCGAGTCGGTTGAATATATCTATTCCAGTTGACAACTGTGACAATTTTTTAAACTTCTTTCGAGCGAGGTAAAAACGTTGTATATTTATAAACACCGAAATTCGATTTTTGTGAAGGATTTTGAGAATCGCCGATTAGGGCATAATATTAATGATTCCTATTAAAATAAACTGAAAAGTAAGGAAGGATTTGCATTAAAGCAAGACTCAAGAAGACTCTTTAAAACTCTGAAAAAGCTTTTGAAAACTATGATGAACGGTTTGAGAGAGGCCTTGTAAGTATGAAAATGACAAAGTAATAAGCAGCAGGAGGCGGAAAAATGGAGAAATTTTAATGAACGACGGAACGAAACTGCGAACTTATTCCTTTTGGTCCTCGCTCCATTTTTTATTAATATTCTATTCACGCCAGGTAAAAAAAATTAAATTCGGTTAAAGTTCCAGGTAATATGATAATTCATATAATTTCGAAACTCCCGTGGCTCTGACAACTCGTTTTATCCGTCGTGGTGATGGTATCGTGATAATAGTAAAAAAAGATTCAGGTTACTTTTGAGCTCTCGAATGAGAGAGAGAGAGAAAACGGTTTTCGTGGTGACTTTATGACAGTGGCCGTATGAATATTCACACGAAGCTAAGAACCTCCGTTTTACGAATCTCATAGTCTTGATTTTCGGTATGGGAATGAACTTTTATATAATATTAAAAATTTAAGTCACCCGAGGCTTTTACAGCGAATCGAGTTAACCGATGAAAAATACGACGAAGAAAAGTAAGAAAAAGAAATTGGGGAGGAACGGGGCGTGTGGAGAGAAGGAAAAGCTAGAGAGGAAAGAAAAGCCGAAAGAAGTTTCGATTGCTTGACCATGGATAATGAAATTGCTACGAGAAAGCTCGAAATGAATTCTTCTCACGGTATCTCTTATCTCAACTTTCGATCGTCTAGCGAAAACGCGAAATAATATCGATATATAGATTTAATTCATTTTCTTCGCATATAATCCGTTCGAATCTTCATTTCCACTCTACATCGTTTCCTGTTTCTCATGTACGTGACGGGATCTCGATTTGAAAATTTACTCGATTAACCGAAATGTAAGAAAAAAAATACGAAACATGTTCAGATAATTTGATAAATAAGAAGAAAAAGTTCCTCACAGATTATTGCTTCGTTAAAATGTCATATAAAGATTATGTTATCGATTTAATAATAAAAAAAATTAATTGAAATTAAAATTAAAAAATGATACATCAAAATTGGTAGGGTGTGTTGCGTGGATTAAATTTGAAATTTTGTTTATAATAAATAATGTGTTCGTATACTCACACTGAACTTTAAGGATTATGCGTGTACTGATTGAGGGCGGCACTTCGTTCGATGCTATGCACAAATAAGCTCCCATATGAAGCCTGCTGATTTTGATGATTTGTAGAACTTCTCCGTTCACTACAGTCACTGAAATAAGAAATCAAAAAAAGATATTGAATAACAAGAATCTAGTCTCGTTTTTTTTACCTAAAACGTTCAAAAGAGCGTGACAGTATCACGCAATTGTTTACTCTTCCCGTGTCAGACTTTTCGTTTTCGCAATATCGAAACTAGGTCGAGAGAGGCGAAACGCGTGTCATCTTGGAACGTGTGGAACGCGAGACGTCTGACTGACATACAAAGGAATGGAAAAAAAACATTTTCACGCCAAAAGTTAAACTGTACATATAATTATGTAAAGTATAAACCTTGACTGGTGCGTAATAAAGTTTTTAGTAGAAAAACGTTTTCTCCTCTATTCAGGCCTGTGGAGAAGATGGCGGAGCATGTTTTCCTCCGACTGTCCGTCAGAGATACGTAAATGTGTTATAGATATGTGAACAAGAAACAGGGTTAAGGATGAAAACATAAGACGGGAAAGGGAAAAAAGGTACGCATTTCATACACTGTTTCTGGAAGACTCTTTATCGCATATGGTGTACACAGGGCACGGCTGCGTTAGGAAGGTCACTAAATATATCGCAGGAATCCACGCTGGAGCTTTGTTGCTCCATTTTTTTTCACCTTTCGTCGACACGACGGGATTCAATAAAATATTTTAAGTGCCAGTCAGTTCGCAGTGTATAAAAATGGAAGGGCCTGTTTTACGATGGGAAGGACGGATGATGAATGGAGGGAGAGAAGGGAAGAATAAGAGAAGCCGAGAAGTGTGAAGCTTTTAAAGAGAGGTGGAAGATGCAAGCTGCGCTCGATGGATTTCAACTTTTATCGATCGTTTTTCTATCTTTTCCAACCTATATATACGCGGATATAAAATCCTTTGAGTCCTTTCGAATGGGAGAAAGGGCTTCGTGTATACAAATACACACTATATATATCCCCCGAGCAGCGTGCACCTCGCAATAAAATCGAACACTTGCTTTCATACATATATACAATGCGGTTGCTCCCTCGACATCAACACCCTCGGGCTTTGCCACGCATATTTCTATCATTCTCCCTCTCTCTCTCCCTCTCATTCGCTTTTTCTCTCACAATACACACGAAGATTCTATCCTTCTCTCATTCTTACTCCTATCTCCTCTTTCCGCTCTTTTCGCTTCGCAACTCCGAAAGAACTCCGTTACTCCGAGAATTAAACGATTTCCTCGCGAGTCTCTGCAGAACTTGACAGAGGACACCGCCGCCTCGAGCTCCTTCCTTGAAGATTTGAACTGAGCGAAGGCGTGAAAGAGCCTCGCTGTGATTTCGACGATTTTCTCCACCCACCGCAGCAATGACTCTCCGGGATGGTCGTTAACAGGCAGAATTCCGAGTTAGGAAATTTCGCATGCGTTTGTGTACGAGTAAATTTATTTCCCCCTTCGTACTTCTCGTTTTCTCATTTCGTACGGAATTCTTTTGATGCTTGATCGTAGTGAAGTTTAATAGCGAGGAAATGAAGAGAATAATTTCAGAAAAATCGAACCGATGCCAAACAAACTCGTGTATTGGTTACATAAATTATGCATGTTGCACCAAACGCGGGTGACTATTATTTTCTACCCTGTTGCAATACAAAATATCCTTTGCCATTTTTTTAACGTTCGCCACGTTTATTTTTATTTCCAGGTATATGTTCGTCTTATATATAATCAAAATCCTCGAGGCTCGCAATTATTATTCGAACAAATCAGAAGCACAAAACGTTTGACGAACGAACGGTCTCCACAGAATAAATATCAATCGATCACTTTGTCACGTTTGTTTTCCGTTAACCGAGACACAGACGATCTTTTACCAGTCGCCAGTGGCGCTTATCTTATTTATTTTGAATTATTCTCTCACTTACGTCTCAAGCTACGTGACGTGAAGATAAATAATACTATTGGAACCAAAGGTTAAAATAATGTTAGAGGTGTATACATTAAGAAAATGATATCGGTTTGCAGAATTTGATTGACAGTGTAAATTCAGGTGGGGGAGGCGAAAGCAACATTTAATCGTGAAACATTGAGGGAGAGGAGAAGATTTCTGTGGAACAAAGCGAATTGCAATCGAAGAGAATCAACGAATATGCGTATACGTTCAATCGAAGTACTAAGGGTTCGAGGGATTTGAACCTGTCGTATTTACTTGTAGTACCCGGGAAAAGAACGAATATCCATAGTATTGGATACGGCATGTTCGAGCGATAAGGAGCGCTTTGGATCTCGGTCCCGAGTGCGCATTTGCATCGATGTGCATTCGTTTCCCTGTGGAGCTTTGTTCCCCAGAATCGTAACAGAAACTCGCTCCATTTTCGTTACTCACGTAGTCTCGTCTGTGCTGCTTTTTTTGCCTCTTCTTTTTTACCGCGCTCCTTTTCATCCTCGACTCTCGGCGCGTGTTCTCGACTTTGCGTGAATACACCGAATTTATCCTTCATTCCTCTTTGTTTTTTTTTCCGTCCGAAAAGTACAACGGTGCTGTCTGGGAATATGCAAAACGGCAAACACCGGCGAAGTCTCGCGAGAGAAAACGAGCCTTGAAACACACATGGCGTAGTCGCGTTGGCGGCGAAAAATCGAGGAGAGAAAAAAAAAGAGAATAAACCGCAGATTTACATCCGGCAGCACGATATCCTCTCGCAAATTATACACGAGCATATACGTGTGTACTCTGCTAATAAATACACACGTGTTAATATTATTCTTTGGGAACAAGCGAGAGAGATGAGACAAGGCAGGGAGATGAGAGAGGACGTGCGAAAGAAAAAAAAACGATATCGCCGCTTTATGAAACGTTCTTCCCCTTTTTTGAATTTTTATTCTACCTTTTCACATTTTCGCGTATAAATTTTGCATGACAGCATCTCGGTAACAACGCAGAGACGAATGCACGGGTTATTTGTGAGTCGACATGGGAAAAAGCGAATTTACAAACGGATTTTTATAGCTGAGCACGTGAACGGATGAGATAGAAGAGGTGGAAAAAGATAATCGTAGCTCGTTAATGGATGAGCCCAGCTGCCGTGGAAATATGCCGCAAACGAGGGAGCGTTACACATGATACATTAATACTTGGTGCGATATTTGTCTCAAAAAGGATCCTCTTTACTCTACGACTACAAAAGATTTCAACTCGCACTTGACAGGAAAATCAATAATTTATTTAGCACATTTAACAGTAAAAAGAGATCCTGATAAATTTACTTTACCTTCCAGAGAACTTGATTTCATTTTATCGGAAATATTATTTTTTACGTTTACTCCTAGATTCCGTAAAAAAACGATAATAATAATAGATAAAATTAGATGCATATCTTGTTGAATTCGAGGGTTAAACCGAGGTTAATGCGAATTCAAGCAAAATTAAAAGCCTCAGAGCCATGGAGATCTTCTATATTTAAGCTGCGAACGCTGCACCATCAGTGCTTTTGATAATAATTGGCGTCCTCTAGGGAATCCTGGCGGACTTTGCATTCAGATTGTGAAAAACTTCACATCAGCAAGGCAAGTCGAGGCCAGGATGCAAAAGGCTGTTATATCCTCGGATTTCTCCATATACGAAGGCAATCGAGGTTTGACTGCGCGATTCCCTTTAGCCTTATTTTCGTTGAAAGAAGCAGAGAGAGGTCGCGGAATAATCTGAAATGCTGAGTACGGGATCAACGAATGTCGAAGCGGTATCGTTTCCTATCTCAGCACTTTAGCGAACGTCAAAAGACACGACTGTAATGAAATTCATAACAATGATAGTAATACATGTAAAGTCGTTTTCACGCTATTAACTATTTCGTGTAGTCTCAAGCCTTTTGATGTTTATTAACCTAAACTTACTAAAATACACAGAGACTGCAGTAAAAAAATAATACGGTTCTTTGAACAAGATTATGCGTTAAACCGGACTGAACGGAGAGGTTATCGCTGAGCGCGCCTGCACCCTCGTTACTTTTTGAAACGCTTTCCGCGAACTTTTCTCGCGGGGTCACGGCACTGCGATGTAACCTCTCGCGTCGTTCGTTTTCTCCCTTTTCTTTCTTTCTTTCCCTTTTTATTTTTCCTTCTTATTTCGTCTGCATGAAAGCGGCCGACTGTCACTTTCATCATCGCATAACGTCGCGTGATGGAGGAGAAAAGAAGGTCGAGAGAATATATGGGAAAAAGCTCGTGGCTTCATCTTCAACCTCGCGGCTTACTACTTTTTACGAGGAATATATCGCGCAAGCACGAAAAGCGTTCCACTCTTCCTGCTGTAATAACCCCCGCAGCTCTCATAGAACACGACCCGATGTGCGCGTGTGCACCTATAAAAGCTTTGGCATTTTTATTGGGGAAATTACAGGATACGAGCGTAGAAAAGGAGAAAAATCGCGAGTGTCCGAAGTGTGTGCATTATATAATGTAAAGAAGAGAGGCCGGCTCGCTTTTAATGGATACTCGAAAAAAAAACGAGTCGCCCGTGTATCATGTCACAGTCGGTAAATTTTTTAGCGTCCATGTATCTTCTTTGCTTCGGTTTTTACTTAGCAAAATTTTCAAAAAAAAAACGTGAATATAGATTCATCAAAGTGATTCAACTATTTCATGCGTACGATTCGTAATCAAAAGAACGCTTTTAAAAATCAATAATTTTCGCAAAAGTACGCGACATTCGATAATACAATGATGCTATCGATGAAAAAATATTTTACTCACGTTTTCTTGCCGGAGTATAAACTTTATGTACCCTCATGTATTACGAGATTGAGTAACGGGAAAGCTTTTTTCTGATTGCATTTTTTTACGAAATTGGCCATCTAGGAATGCATTTTTTTTTGTTTTCAAGCTCAAGAGACATCAAAATAATTACTCGAAAATATTTTTATAGATTTTCCCACAGAGAATAACGAGCCGGAAATTAGTACAATTACACGTACTCAAAAGTTCTCTTTTCTTTTCATAAAACTAATGGATCTGTATTTTTATTGCGAGTGCAAACACATAACATATTACATACGACGTATGTACAAATGCCGTCGCTATTTGCTGAAACTAAATCTTTCGTGCGAAAGTCTCGCACGTACGCGGTTGCACGATAGTTTTGTTAAATTCGATTTGCCAAGTACGCTCTGGCAGTAGTGTACTTCGGCATCGTGGTTCTTCTAGTCCCTGTTACTCCATTTTCCCTTCTTCGTACTCACCCTTTCTCAAACTCTGTCTTCGCGAGTTCCGAATTCCCTCTCTATTTTCCACCCCGTTCGCAGGGCGCACACGTGAACTTTATTCCTTCACTGAATCCCTGTTCATTGATTTTTTTTATCACGCGTGCACACGCGTTATAGCTTTCTCAATAGTCGGCTCTTCACCGATTTTATTCTCATCTTTTTTTTGCAAAAGCTTGCATTTTCCCTTCCAACTTACGTTAATTCATAAACGTGCATCAAAACACCAAGAACGTTGCAGTATTTATATAATTGTGAAAGGAAAGGTTTATCAAAAACGCAATAAGAAAGAGTAAGGATATTTTAATTCGTTGGAGAAGTATGCGTATATATACATACGTATGTAGATATGTACACTATGTGTATGCATGTAGACTGAGTGGAGGATTGTTGAATCCGGAGTGAGGGAGAAAGAAGAGAAAACAAGCACTACCGATAACCAGGCAAGAGTTTAGAAGGGATGGGAGCGAGAGGGAGAGACCAAGAGCATGGATAAAGATCCGGGTGTCTGGAGGCTATCAGGCGGCAAGTAATGGCGTTAGGCGGCCCCAGGGCCCTAGAGACCAACACATCAGTTAGTAGCTCGCGCGGATTCAGCTTCTCGGCTCTTTAGCCACGCTTCCTACCAGAAGCTACGTTTTCGTACACACGGATGAATTCTCAGAAACGTATATATGTATTTTCGTCTTGGGGACCGCTCGATATTTGCCAACCCCAAGCATTGGAGCAGCCTCTCCCTTTCTCTCTAATAAACTCCGTCTATCTCTCTTTAACGCATCGTCCCTCTCACTGAGATTTTGCGTTCCTTCGGATCCTTATCCCAATTATGCTAATAATCGCGATGGGATGAGCGAGATAAACAACCGAGGGGAATGTACATACATTTTATATGTAACGTGCAAGTGAGCGAACAAATATATCGGATTTTGATGATTTATCGACCGATGCGATGATCATGCAAGTTTCTGCTTCCATCCGAGTGAGTTCTCCGATCTTTGACCATTTTGCGCTTAAAGTTTTTGTCGTAAAAGTGAAAATTAATGACTGTTGGTTTTTTTAAATTTTTTAATGCAGGAAGCACGAAAAGTGTATGATTGGAAACAAAAGTCTTGAGAACGTTTTAAAGATTCCCATAACCTTTAACGGCTTAATTATTTTGTGAAATAATTGATCGTCTACTGGAAGAAAAACCTGCTCGTTCTTGTGTCATTTCCTGAAATTATCGCTGTTACATATTTCGATTCCAGTCCTATGTATTTACAAACCGTTCGGCATTTTTGATCGTTATCTTTCAACTCATAGAAATAATTGCAGGACACGTTTTCTTGGAACTTTGTGTTCTTTGTTCGTACTTTTTTCTGCCCGAGAATATACGTATGAGAAAATGTAAGTTCGAGATCGACGGCCTGAAGGACGAATAAAATGCAGCGCATTCGCTGCACGTGGGAATGCAAACTGCCCGCGTACAGTCTATTGCACCGTTGTATACACACGGTATACGTTTGAAGTGGTCCTGAGAGACTTGCGTGTAATAAGCCAAGAAATATTCTGCTCTTCCTCAATCTTTTTTCTTCTGTCTTTTTTTTACTAGATGAAAAATTGCAGTGGCTTCTACACGTAGAGGAAAATAATGTTCGACGCTGTATCCGAAAAATAAATATTATTTCTGTTTATGTCTTTTTTACCTTACCTAGCCTTATTTTGGTAATTATACATGAAGTTTGGCAGTTGAATATCGATCAACAGAGAAGTTTCATCACTCACTATCTTCGACTCATTCTTCGCAACTTTTCAGAGTGATATTACGAATTCATGGGTCACCGCGTCATATTGCACACTTCCGTAAAAGTCTACGTCAAGGATTTGGTAATAATTCAAGTGAATTTCTACCGAGTTTTATTTTTGTTTGCAAAAACATCGATCACCAGAATTTATAAAACGTCTGCCTGTTATTATTTACAGACCAATAGGTATGTTTCGAAATGTATTGAAGAATTAAATATTTATGAAAGAATTGGTCAACATCGACTTGTTGGCTCATGCACCGCAATTACATTAATAATAAATATCTGATAGTCTGCGGCTGCGTTAAAGGTGACGAGAAATCGTGCAACGAACGATCGGGAGGAAAGGTGAACACAATTACCGCACTTGCAGTTTTGCATGTAGATAACATATTTGGGTGTCCTAACACATAACGTTATTTAAATTCTTGTATCTTCAACGAGTTAAGGGCGAGGTTCGTATACATCTGGGAGAGCTAGATGAAACGATACTTATACATATGTATATACGCCCTTACTTCATTAAAAATGATTTTATTATTGTTACCTCACGATGCGAGATAGAAACGTAAACCCCGTACCGGTATTACCGCACGAACACTGTTATCAATAACGTTTCTCTACCACATTCTCTCATTATAACACGATTTCTCTTATTCACTTTCTCTCAAATTTGCTATCTGTCGAAACTGAACGAGCTAATTTCAATAACCACGAGGCCTTGCGCATCAATTCGTGGATCGTTACGTGGTTGCGATCGGACTTCCGATCTTCATTACTCGAGGAGCAACTACAGTTGAGTGTGTCTGCATCTAGGTATTGCTGCGTATATATATGTATACATATATGTGTGAGCGCGCGTGTGTATATGCGCTTATATTCACGTTCGTTACCCAGTTCTGGGCTGTTCAGGAATGAGGCTGTGCTCGTCATTCAGCCGGGCTTTGGCATGACGTCATGGGAGAACATAGGAAATCCATTGCCGCAACATGCATGTCGTTTCTGTACACCGCTGGCGTCTGAATAATTAAGTTAAAAGACCGATAACGCGCGATAGTGCGAGAGGACGTTTTAGTTGTCCCCTTGAATTTACTTGGTCGCTCACGATTCTGCGAGCTGGTAAAACGGCCATGGCCACGGTAATAATTGATCGTTAAAGTAGGATGATGCGGTGGAGGCTCGCGGTTGCGTCCGTGACCGCGCGAATTGCCATGCGTTCGTCCGCGCACATCTACAACCCGCTAAAATTTTCCCCCCTTCGTCCTCCTCCACCCTCGCTCGCCTGTTTTCGTTCGATCCGTGCAATTTGTGTCACCGTCAAACCTAATAAACGCGTCAACGAGTGTACGTTCCTCATCCACTTGTGTACCTCAAGCGCGAAGGCAGTGGAGAAAGAAACTGTGGACGTAAAATTATTTACAACCAAAGACACAGTTTTATGATGTTTTTGTTTACATTCAAATGTTTATTTATCATATGGACGCTCGCCAGCTAATTAACTTTTTACTATTCGGAGAAAGAAAGGAAAAACGTAAAATAATTTAACTACACAATATTTTTTATCCATCTTATTATAAATAATTCTTTCCACAATAATGGTGTGTTACTTTAAATCCATTTCCTGGTGTGAAATTTTTCTTTTCATTCACACTTTACAATAAAATTCACGAATGGACGAACAGAAACCTCATTTATGTTGTTAAAGTGAAGAGCACGATGCGCATGTTCTTTTTTTTTTATTTGAGAAGCTACGATCGAATGAAACAAAAACTGGAGATTTTTATTATTCAGATATATGCTTTTCATACAGTGCGTGATGCTGTTAGGATGAGAATAATGATCATAATAATAATGAATGATTACAATAAGCGCAATACACTGAAAAAAATGGCAATTTCCAATCAAATATTTAATTGATTCGTCCATATTTAATAGATCCAATGAAATATTGAATTGAACCAACTAATATTTCATTGGAAATCGCCACATTTTTTTTAGTGTACAAATAAACCAATATAATTAATTAAATATCCTTTTTTGAACAAATTCGCAAAAAAGAGATACAAATGAATGTTTTTGAATTCGAAACGAACGAGCAATTCAATATTAAAATAAAAATCACATGCACATCGATTAAATTGCATATACGAGATCAAACGTAATTTCGCTTGTGGTTATCTGACCGCGCAATGTAAATATTTTCATATTTTTTATTCCATATGTATATTCGAAAATAATAATATTTTGTGGAAATAAATTTTTGAAGATGTCGCATCATTAAAAGAAGCAAATCAACAGAACCATGTACAGATGCTAGTTTCAAGAAATTGAAAGAATAAGCTTTCAACGAAATCAATCTCTCGCTTATCGAACTCTTTTATATGTAAGTATCGTTGTTTCCGATTTGAAGAATGAGCCTGCGTTATCTCTAAAACTAAACGAGAGACAATATATGTAGCGCAATCGGCGCGGCTTTTTGAGAAATCGTCTCAAAAAGGTTCAGGGTCGGAAGTCGTCCCAAGTACAAAATTTGACTGTCCGTCGCAGCGCGAATTTTTCCTTAAATATACTTTCGCTCACGTTGACAAAAAGGACAGACGGTCCTATTTTCGCGGAGAAAAAGGAATGTACCGCTAGGGCACACCACCTTTCGAGGAGACAAACGCACCGCGCAATTAGGGATTCCCCATAATCCCTTGTCTCAAAAAAATGTACAAACTACGACGGGTATGTGCGCTACGAAACCCCGTCATAAATGACTCAGCCTCGCGGACGTTCGGCTGTTAGCACCCCAAAAAAAGAAAGAAAGAAAATTTTCTTATTTTCAACGTTCTACAAAATACTTGAGTGCAAAAGAAATACAAGTAAATATAAAAAAAGAAGGAATAATCAACGGAATTCCTCACAGAATACGCTCGCTTCCATTGCCAATTTCTTCCCCTTAACACCCAACATACAAAAAAAATCTGTCGAGTAAAGACTAAAAATGTAAAGACTTGAAAAGAGATGTTTATGGCAACAAGGAATGGAGAATAAAAATTGAAAGTCGCATCGCAACAAACACCATAAACTCAACAGAACGCCAAACAAAAGTAAAATAAGCTAAAAAACTCAAATTATAACATTTTTTCGAAGGGGGCCTATTTGTCCCCACATTACTAATTTTTTATAGTCAATTAACAAAGCAAAGTAAAGTTAAATTTTTAATAAGAAACTGAAAAAAAGTAAAACCAATTCACTAGACTGAGGATTCTAACATTTTTTATTAGGGGCCCATTTTGCTCCCTCCCCCCTTCCCCTACTTGTTAAGAACGAGAACCTTCTAACGAGTACAATTTTATCTATTATTGCTTAACATAACTGAACTTGAAAGAAAGAGACGAAAACTCACCTTGCTCTCCATTATAATTTATGCTCTTGCCATCCTCGCGTTTCCACATCACGTAGGGCTCTGGATAGCCTTTGGCCTTGCAGGTGAGATTTACGTTCGACGCCTCTCTCACCACTCTGTCCGGACTAGTTTCTTTTTCGATGATCGTTGGTGGAACTATTAACAAGAATTATGGTTAGTGAAATTATTGTTTCAATTGAACGATGTAAATAAATATTAAAAAATTCGAATATTCATAATTTCCTCTCTAGGAAACGTTTAATATCATCAAAGTGATATTCTGGCAATCAATGTTTATCATTTTAGAATGAAAAATAATACTTCACGCATAATTATCAAACTTACCAACGACCTGGAGATATCCTTGGATACTCCGCATTGGGTCCGTGTTTATCTGGCACATGTACCATCCCCGATCGACCTCTTGTGCTTCCTTGATGTGAAGATACCAGGATCGATGATCGTTGTAGGACAACGAAATACGAGGATTTTGGGTTATTACGTTTTCATGTATTGACAAAATCGTTTGTGTGTCAACGCGGACCCAAGCTACCTGAAAATATCAACCAATCGATGGACTCAATAGTTCCGGAAATATAACGATATTTCTGTGTATTTTTATTTTTAAATTCCAAGCAAGAACTTTCTGAGAGGTATTTTTGCGAGAGCATTTCTTTTATATTCTTTAGACAAAAAAATTCCTATCAGCGCTTTGCATCGATTTATTCTAAAAGAGAAAAAGCATGAATTCTCGTGAACAATAAGTAATACGGATAATCCCATATGCTCTGTACATCGAGATTCTCGTCCGACGTGCATCGATTATCCTATCGCCTCGATATACACGTAAAACTCTCTCGTAAATCCTTTATATTTTGACATGGATATACGCGGGTACGTCATATACGTCGGTTTCTCATCGCATATTTCTCTTTTTATCTGTTCGTCTCTCATCTGCTTTCTTCTTTTCTGTTTGCTTCAGCGCGTTTGTATCTTTCGATCGTGGGTTTCTCACGATTTCCGCTATTTTCCCATCAAGGTTTTCTCATTTTTTTTTCGTTCGGTCAGATTCCTTAATCCAGTATTGGAAACCCAAGGGATACTGTATCAGGTTTTTTGTATTACCGTTAAGTTCCATACATGAATCTTGATTCACGAGAAACTATAACCGCATGCTCGAAAGCTCTACTCAGAACGATTTCGAAATTTTCAATCCTCATCCATACTGTTTCAAACTATATTCAAATCGTGTCTATACTTCAAACGTTTGAAAGACTCCTTTTCAATGTAAAGAAAGATGAATTCTCAATTCCTTTGGTTGCTTCTAAGGAGCAGGAATCGAGTTTCTCTCAATGCTCCAGAATTTTATCTTCACTTGATCGTGGATTATGCGAAAGACGCATTTAAAATATTCAAAATGTGTTTTCCTTGGATGTTCATTGCAAGTTTCGATTTTATTACAATTTTCAACATTTTTGGATTTTCTGACATATTGGCATCGCAAAATTTTATATACCACGATTTATTATGGATTTTTCGCACAGTTACCTGGTATCGTTTAAGATTGTCGACGACGCAAGCGAGCAAAGCATCCCGTCCTATGCTCACTGTTACGTTCGATATTGGCTCGGCAAATTTTGGCATGGATCCATCTGCAAACAAAAAAAAGAGGTCCGTCCTATTAATTTTCATTTATTGTAGGCACATATGATATTTGTCATATCGTTTATTATGCTACGCAAATATGTGCTGGAATTGTCCATCATGGAGATAACACATTGTCTGTGCATCTACTGTATTTATCGACGAAACGTCAGCTTTCCCCAAACGCCTCTGGATAAAATTTCATTGTACGAAAATTAACAGAATAACGTCTCATCGTATGAATCGATAAATGTTTATTAATAAACGATTTCCTCTGTAAATGTGTGTCCTCGATGAATATATGGCATTGATTGTTATCGCAAACATTACTGATGCTCGTGGGTGCGTTCAACGTCATTAGAGTTTATAATTATTCGATAAAATAATCTTCGTCAAACAAACGACCTTTATGCTCGTGACATATTATTGATTTGGACCAAATGAAAGATTATAGTGCTATCAATTTTATTTCAAAATTTATTTCCGTATATACAAATGTACATGTATATATTATATAGAGAGAGATATTGCATTCGTTTCATTATCAGATGATATCGAAGAATCCCCGTACTGACACATTGTTCATGTATACATGTAACTATCGACGTTTCATTGAGCTTGTAATTTGAATTTTTCGAATATCGAGATGAATTTAATGAAAATAAATTAAGAAAATGATTCTCAGCTCGCGGAAATACTACCTAATTTAATTTCAATCGTATTATTTGTGTTACATAGGTATTGTTTTTTCGAACTGTACCGAGCAATAAAGAGGTTGGTTATTGAATAACCAACCAAAAATAATCTTTGCCAAATACGTCCAAAGATATATAAATGTTTGGTCGATGTTAATAAAATGACTCCCACCCCTGAGGGAGGGGTATCTATAGTTTTTGATCTCCTGAATACAATGCTGAAGAGAAATCGCGGACGTCACCCCCCTGCAAAGATATTTCAAATTTGTTTTCATGCCCAGACATACGTATGTGTAGGCGAAACATGAATTGTGCGTATCGGTTATGTTTACATTTTTTCTACCATTAAACAGTTTATTAAACAGCTCCGAGTAACGAGTCCCCCACCCCCTGTAGCTCCTGGTGCTGTTCAGGCGTGAAGCTTCCGATGGGATCCAGGGGCGAAGGCCCGGTGGGGGGGGGGGGCAAAGCCCCCACTGTCATGCACCAACATTGAATTGAAAATTTGTTGGGGTAAATCTCAGGGTTAGGGGACGTTTTCTTAACATTTACCGTATTTGCAGACCAATAATAAAATACACCCACCCTTTATTTTATAATTGCCATGAAATAGCTTTAAAAAAATTACCAACGGCCGAAACTACTACTCAAAATCACACCGATACGAGAGAGACTGAAGACTCTCAGAACCTATTTTGTAATCAAACAATTCCAAAACATTCAACCGCTACACTCAAATGAAGAAGATTTATTATTATTATTATTATTATTATTATTATTATTATTAATATTAACCGGCGATACGTTCACCCTAGAACCACTACTAAACAATTTATACAAGCAATACACAATGAAAATAATTTTGAAAATACACAAGCAAATTAGCATTAAGCTAAACTATCAACTAATTTTTATTTCTCTCATAAGATGAAATAAAAAGGGAAAAAGATCTTATTTAACCGCAAATATCTAAAAATTCCAGAGCTGAAGGACCACGGTCTATGGGTCGTAACAGGATGCTAATCTAGGCCTAAGAATAACAATAATAATATATATAAAATGAAAAAATAGATATTTGTACTTATATAGGTTTATAAAAATGTAAATACTATGAAAAAATAATCTTGTTACTAAATTCATAGTACTACTCGACTATAACGAGACTCGTCTATTTCAATAATATTACTTTGAACAAACTCGACTGTCCAAATTCAGAGAAAATCCTGGGAGTGTACACGTTGCAAGAGATTTCAAACGAGAAGTGTTTAGAGTTAACTTTTCGAGCGTATAAGCTTCCATCACTCAGCATATGTTTATCCACTTTCAATTTCCAGAGAACTTCGGAGCTTGATAAATCAACGTAATAGGATGTGAAAAATCAAATGAAAATTATTACAGGTTGTAATGAGAATAGCAACTTGAAAATCATTAATAAAATTATTACCAAATATTGCTTTACCATATATATTCTCATTCTTACAGTTATATATACACATCTCACTCAGCACAAACTTTTTTTTGTCACTGCTTGTTTTTAATCACATGAGTATTTTTTGAATAAGAAAAAATAACGTTATTTTATTTTTATCATGAAATCACAAGAAATGTTATTCTCGATCTAACTTCTCATCGTTTTAACACATTTTCTATTCATTGATCTCGCGACCTAAATTCTTTCAGTCACGTGACATACAAACTGTCAATTTGACAAATGGTTTGACCAGATATCAGAGCGGACTGTGTTCCTGTCGTAAATTTCGAATAACCTAAACTTTCTGTACACGTAAGTACGTCGTATACCATGTGTCGGAGCGACTATTTCCACTAAAGTGTCGCCGACCGACGACGGTGCACCACTCTCTTGTTACGTTTATTCAACGATGGAACGGATGTGTACGACGATGAGTACCGAGGGAGGAAATAACACAAGAACTCGATTCTGACAAACGTTGAACGCACACGATATCCTGCGTGACGTGATATTATGGAACGAGTGTATATGGAAACATGTTCCTGAACTTTAGCAATGTCTGACTCAACGTGGACTTTATCCACTTTGTGCTCATAGTGGTCGAGAGAATATCTACCACTTCAAGCAGTGCAAACCCTTTTCGCAAAAAAACTACATTTACTATACTTCGATCTGGGAACTATGCAGAAATATATTTAGGTAGATAGCCAGATTTAGATAGATAAATCTTCATTCTTAGATAAATATTCTTTTAAAACCGTTACGCTTTTGTTAGATCAGTTTTCCTGAATACACGAAAGCAGAATCCCAAAACAATATGCACCTCGAGGTTCGAATGAAATCAGCTATGATTGAAAATTATATCGAACGGCGAATGAGGTTCGTTGATAAACAATTGTACTTTTTGCCATCTGCATGCACGTTATACAAATAATAATTTTTCAAAAGCTCAGTAAGCATAATTTGAACAAGCATTATTAATTCAGGCAAAAGTCAGGAAATTTAAGTCTTTTGAGATACATCCATTGACGTTTATTGCTTTTTTTATCAGCGAGTGGTAATTCTGGATATTTCTCTCGACGCATATGCCTCTTGATGATACGAGCATTGTCTGATGTTGTGCTTTTCGTTGCTGCCATATTCTGTCATTCCTTTACTCTCTCCCTCTATTCTCTCGTCTTTCTCTCCGTATTCACTCTCGGTGTTATTGCGAAAATGAGTTTCCTCGTTTCCCTCTCATATTTTCTATAACGGGAAGTTCCGGTATAATCCTCTCCTTCAGCCAGCTAGCTTTGCTTCATATACTATAGTGTACCAGCATGGTGTGCACGAGTGCGATAATTGGTGACGACGAAATGTATAACGCAGTTGTACCATTTTACAAGCACATTTAAAGATACATGCGCACAGGTCCATGAGAGTTTTCAACTATCATAAAACTCTTTCCTCAACCGACGTTCAAATTAGCTACTCCCTGTGGATGCGATATTTTTTGCGAAAATTTGTACAAGCAAATTGTGTATACGTACATACACACGTTAAATTGCTCGTTAAAGTCTTTTTAAAACCAAAGGGTATAGGATGTATGTACATGAATTTGAAATTGAAATACGAATTCCCAGTCGCCGATCAAAATTAGTTTTCACATAACAAAATCATCGAATAATTACTTCAACGTTTGACCATTTTTTCAACGGTCGGCTAATACGATTAACAATAAGCTACTTTTATGACTGATGCTTAAAAGCTATTGTGAGCCAAGAGGTGTTTGCACACTATTAGTGAAAAGTTCAAAATCAACGGTTACCGTCAATATCGATGCTCAAAATGTGATCCAAGGCTTGCATATAGTCCGCCTGTCATACTCAATTGAATATCGACCTCATTTCGTAATTTTTAATTCAAAATCGATATCACATTCAATTTTATTATCCTTTTCTATACGTACGTAGATAGAAAGTTACGAGTTTTCTTCAAGATCCGGATTCGTGGTTGGACGACTCTTGTAAGGGAAATTTATGCCCCTTCGAGATCAGGGAAGAATAACGTGAGAATATTCACGTGCGGGTGTGAGCGGACGGGAAGAGAACGGTCGAGAAATGAAAGGCGAAACGAGAAAAGAAGGAGGAGAAAGAAGAAGAACTATGGAAGAAAAAGAAAAAGGGGCCGAACGGGCAAGAGAAAACCACCCTGGAGCATCAGAGAAGCTGGAAAGTTTTGCATGAAATTAACGTGGGAAAAATTACTGCCATTACCCGGTTCTCGTTGGGGAGGGAATGAAGGCGCTGCAGCCGAGGACGAACACCCGCGTGCTCGAGATATACAGGACATAGGCAGCTAATACGTACACAGAACGCACACTGTACAAGGTTTTGAGCTATGGAATTGATCCTAGCCCAAAGCTCGAGGCTCGTTTGTTGCCTTCCCGTTAATGCTCTCCAGTGTCTACGCTCGTATTCGCGAACCGCTTGCATTGCTGTGCTTCGTATAATTATGACTGTTCCTGTGACTAATTCAATTTTACCCATCTGGATAGCGATTTGCACCAGTATGGCTTGTGTATACGCAAGGTATATTGTGGCTATGTTAGCTCCATATGCAGACGAGCTTTTGCCAACTTATAAAGCTCCTCTACACCCTCGTGCTATACTCGCATGAAATTCCGAGTAAGCTGATAAGGGGCAGGACGAGGAGATTTCCAACCAAGCGCATTGAATAGAGGTAACAAAAAGGTCGGTAATATCTACGTTTCACTCCTGCATTCCGTACTCATCTTAACTCCTTTTGCTCGACTGAAGTCGGTACTACTTACACACGCTCTATTCAAACAAGTAATTTACTCAACATTAAATGAATCATGCCGGGTTTCTAATCAAGAATCCATCAAGTGGTTTACATCATATGATATATAACACCTTCAGATTTGATGTTTTGATGATCTCGCATTTGCCAACCTCCAACCATCCAAGATCCGAATTTGAGTAATATTAGTTGATCAATGGAAGAGCTCTGTACAGGGAAAGGAAAAACAATATACGGTGTCATATATCGCAAGAACCTTTTGCGGAGTATCTGCGAGGGTGTACGCTATGGCGCTATAAACAGAAACTAGATCCAGAATGGAATAGTTTGCACAAGCGAGTAAGCAAAGGGGAGAAGATTCTTCGACACACACGAACGGAGTTGGAATAGTAATTTAAGCGTTAATGCATATCCATACGATCTTGCCCTAGCGGCACACAGTGCGCATGTGTTTCATATGCATACAGTTATGAGCTGAATGAGAAGCGAGAATATTCTTGCCGGTATCGCGTGCACTCCGACTTCGTCACTTCTGCACCGATTCCGCGAAACTTGAATTGCTCGAGCAAGCGATTTCGATTCGTATTACAAGCTCGAAACGGCAAGAACACGCTCATCGCTTGCGACGTACACTTTTGCACGGAAATCATACTTTTAATATCAAAAAAATTGCAGCAAAGAAATCACGCAAGAAATAGGTCTCGATACAACTGCATTTTGTTGATATTTCTTTCATCGGTATAAGACAAAAAGTGACGTGACGCTTTATTTCATTGTACGTTGAATCGTTAGACATTTTTTTATCATTCTCAGGTATGCTTCCTGGTTTTTACACAAATGTGGATTCTCAACGAAGCAGAGGTTTGAAGTAGATAGTATATTACAAAAAAGCATTATTAAAACTAGAGGGGTATACGTGTACGTTTGTGTCTCGTCACATTAAAATTTTTTTTTCTTCTATATTTTCATTCACGCCGCTGCTGCTTTCATTGTGTTTGGTCTCGCGTTTTTTCTCCATTTCCTTTCTCATCTCCAACTCCGCAGTGTGTGTTTCTTTGTTTTCACCGCCGTATGTTAATTCTTACAGAACAACGATAATAATGTAGGACTTTTTGTTTTTATTTTCTTAATTAACGAAACACCGATGCTATCGTTGTTTTCACTCCCGTTTCATACTCTACCTTCTGATTTGGATTGAAAAAACTGGTGAAAACAATCTTTTTCTCTCTCTCTCTACCCTATCTGGTTCGAGATTATTTTATTTCATATTTTACTCCTCTTATTCATATTCATGCCATTCCTCGAGCGCTCCGTCATCGTTCTCTGTCTCCCTTAGTTTCAGTGGTGTCTTTTGTATTCTCATGGTTCGGAACTTCTTCGCGGAGTGTCGAATAATTCTTCAGTATTTTTCCTCTTCGTCGTTCCCGTTTATTCAATCGATAAAAATATTCACTCGTTTTTCCCTTTCCTATCACTCTTCTCCCCATTTAGCTCACCCGATAGTATTATTCGTCTGCCACAGCCGTGCTCGCTCCTTTTTCACGGATTTATGATTTTAGGAATCGAGAATCAATTTTACCGGAACAAGGAATAAATGGTCTATATTAGAATCGAAATTCTTTATGGGCTGTCTTTCTTATTATTGAAGACGCGCATAAAGATATTTTTTAATTGAAATATTCTATTTAATTCGAATTAACTAAACGTAATTTTGCTGAGAAAAGATAGTTTTGATTTATATTTTTTATATTGCTCTTCATTCTGTTATCGAGAAACTACAGCTTGTTTTTTCGTGTATTGATTTTCACAATTCCAATAGATTTTCCGCCACTCCACTACACAATTCATAAGTTCGAAAACACAGAGGAAATAATGATCATTCTTCGATTTGTTAAAGGATCACTGTAATTTTACTGTAGTTATTTTCAATCTTCTCGTTCGGAAAAACTGAACTTTTACACGACAAAATCGTTTATAAAAATACTTCGCGAACGTTTGGGCAAATTCTTTTACCTCCATATACTTTGTTTTCATCTCTTTTGTTACTCAGCCTGGTTGATTCTTTTCGTTATTGTCACTTGGCACAATCAAGTTATATTTTCCACTCGACTCGCTTCGCTTCCATTAATGTTTTTTTTTTTCGTTTTTTGTATGTGTATACTTTCCTCTCTGAATCTCTCTCTCTTTCTCGCGGGCGATTCGATTTTTCTACGAGACATCGGCGCCATCGGGGTCGACCTGAGCACGTTGGCAAACTCGATCGCCCAAGACCTCACTCACTCCCTCTTACTCCAGCCTGATACCTTTCTCATTCCGTCTCGACTTTTCGTGTGTATATGTGCCTTCGTAGTCTCTATCTCTATATGAAGCTCTGCACGTATACAAACATAGACATGTACTTTTTCGATTTCTCGCCTTTCCTCGTAATTTGTGTACCCAACCCCGGTGAAAAGAGAATCCCAAGGCAATCGTGGAATATCGTGTCATCGCGCGCATGTGGATCGAATTACAATCAGTACGTATATTGCAGAAGGAGAAAAAGGAACCGTGTGGCAACGAGAGAGAAGGGACAGGCTCAATTTCGTCCAGTTAACGAGAAAGCGGTCTGATGTGGAAAACCTCGATCGTTTCATTTTTCCCATGAGCGCGGATGAAAGAGTAAACGAATTTTTCATTACAGGCAACCCTCTCGTTTTAATGTAAACTTGAAAAAATTCGACATCTGAGGAAAAATCAATAAAATATTTTCTTATAAGATATTTATATACTCTCAGTGAATTTTTAATGTAGTCTTGGCGAGATGAAATATATAACTTGAAAATAATTCGATGTCTTCATTAAATAATGAAAAAATATTTTAAGCTGATTTCGCATGCATTAGAGTAAATCGATATTAGGTACTACATCTCGATGGGGATGAAATATTTAACAAAAATCCAGACAAGTGGCTATAACTTGGCTTAGCTGCGAGGATTTAAACAGTGATATTGCGAGAAGGCTGCAGAAACCGTTTGAAACATCGATAAGTGGCTGGGTGAGGATCATCCGTGTGAAGTGGGAGATTAAGAAGAGCGCGTATGTCGCGCACTTGATGTTTACTGTGCCGAAAATAGCGCTCTCACATTAAAATTGTTGACTCGAGAGATAAAAACTTCTGTTGAGTTTGACGAAGGATGAGGAGAAAAATACGGAATGATTTAAACTTCTATTTTTTTTTCTTTTTATATCATTTCATCGTAGACATGGAATAGCATACAAGAAATTTATTAGAGAGGAAGAAGGTCCTTTTGACGAGCGTGACAGACATTACGTACGTACTTGGGAGGAGAATCGTGGGGAATGGAGACGGCCGAGACACGGGCGCTCCTTTTTTATTTCTCTTATCGATCGAAGACAAAGCAAATAAAGGGATCGGTCCCGTCTATGTTATGTTTATATATCCGTACGTGTATTCTCATTCTTTACACGGAACTAAAAACGCACAGACGTGTACAAATACACGTAATAATCGGAACATAACAACGTCGAATAGAAGTCTATGAATAATTGCTTCCAACTAAAAATTTAATGAACTGTGCGATTTTTTGGTTTATCGATAGACGCGCTAGAGACACTCACGATTGTCGTATTCTTCCCCTGTGTCCAATGGCTGTATGTGATGATTCGACCCGCCACCGAATATATCCAAGTTTCTTGTTCGTCTTCCTGCAACCGAAAATTTGTGAATATTAATTTTAATAAATATTAATTCTCGTTACGCGATTCGCTTGATTACATAATATTTTGATACATTAATTAATCGCATTATCGAATTCCAATCGTACATTTTTCTAAGATTTCATATTGTTTGGTAAATCGTAAGTTCCGGAAGCTTTTGAGGTCACGTACACACTTTACATCAATTGAACTCACACGGAAATATTTCAAATCGAGAGCGACAACAAAACTTTAGCAACAGCTTAAAAAATTAACTCTGTCGAGTTTTGAAACGTGCTTTGTAATTTTTTCCATAGTTTTTTGTCCAAATAGATGCAGTTGAAATTCCACGAAAAAGAGGCTTCTCTGGATTGCGATAAGAGTCGATATCCCGAACATACCAAATCCGAATATAAATTGATAACGTATTTGAAGGTGCGTGCAGACGTATTGTCTATTTCGGTCGTGAATTGTGAAAATTCTGACGGGACATAACAAAGTTATATGGAGATTCAAAATAAAATAAAAACCACACGTTTCCTTTCGCAGTATTGGTTTCGTTGTGAGCGTAAAAAAGCATCAGATTTCAAAGCATCGTATTCCAGTGGGTGTGGCTTCTCTAAAAATCCATTTTTTTTCGCGAAGTCTACCTTTTTGAGCAAGAGATTTTTGTTTTTTGATCCACAAGAGCGAAATTTTCGAGCACAGCGCGAGTAACCGAATCGTCGAGATTCTTTTGCAAGAATACCTTTGAAAAATAAATCGTTGCAAGCATGATCGCATCCAAAATTATTTTCGATCTGTTTTCACACTCAGCGAGAAAAAAAAACGTAAAAAATACAAATTCTGAAGAATGAATGAATAAAAACGCTCGAGTGCCGATTATAGCGTGTAAACTCTGGAAGGAGAACTCAATTTTCGTATTTTTTAATTTTTATGGCGCTAACACGAATACTGCAGCCAAGAGAGGCGTAATTTGATCTACACACGATTGTACGTTTATATTTTTTCGTAGCTCGTTCATTTATTCTCCTCGTCACGTGCGTTCTTCTCGTCTAATTCGATTCCGCCGTTCTCTCACTCGTTAAAAAAAAAGAAAATTTAATTATCTGCATCCGACTACGTGTGTTTTCTAAAATTCGCGAATTTCGTCGAGTGTGTCCACGAATTCGATTCCCAAAAGAGATGCATGCTAATAAAATAGTAGTCAATAACCCTTTCAATTTCTCTTTTCCCCTATGATTTCATTTTCTCTTTTGTCATTTTACTTAAACTCCTCATAGTGATTCAGGTATTCAGAGAGAGAAACCCTTTTGATACTTTCGGGCATTATTTCATACATTGTAACAAAACTTTGACCGGCAGCAGCACAGTGAACGCTCGTTCACCGGTGGTTTTAAAAATCAGAGTTTTTACGTCACTGCAGAATTTTTTACGGACTTTAGGACTGAACAATGGAAACGAAATAGGTGAAATTCTCATGGTTTGAACATATCTGAAATTTCAAAGAAAAGTGAAATGAAAGCTTGATAGAATTTAGTTAATGTACAATGGCGTTTATTTTTTTATTTAGTTTTGCAAAATTATGTCGACTACGCAATGATTCATTGTAATTGCAGTCTCCACGTCCATCAGACATGACCCAAAACCAAAATGGAATAAAATCTGCGAAAAATCTAAAAATTTAAGGGATAAAATAGCATCAGATTCATTTTTTGTTTAATCTCTGTAAAAAGGTTATTTACTCTTCGGAGCAAGTCAAAATCACAGGAAAAGTCACCTCGGGCTTTCGGAAGTCTTAAAAAGTCGAACGTTTTATCTTGAATCCTCTTGTCCCTTTATGTACGGTTTTTTACATCTACTTTCGTGTTTTATGGTCAACTAGCAGTTTATATCTCAAATACGAGTTGCTACACTGTCCACGTCTCTGATTATACCTTTTTTCTTACCGCGAAGCTTTTATTTACACCCTATCTGTTTTTCTCTGTGTCGTTGATTTTTCTTCGAATCCGCAAAAAGAGACCATTTCATGGAGATAAAAAATACGTGGTAAACAACGATTAGATGTAATTTTCTCCAAATTAGTAAAAAATATCATCTTCCCTTTTTTTGATTAATGACATTTTCCAATTCCAACAGAAAACGAGAGGGATTTGTTTCGCGAATAAATCGTACGAAAAGAGCTCAGTAAATACTAAAATTTAAGAGAGATATGGTTTTGTAACTATACTGGAAACGAAATAGAAACCCCTAATGACAGAATTGCGAGTTTCCGAGTCGACTCGTAGAGTTAGGAACGACGAAATTGGTGGAACATGGCTCTAGGAAAAAATGATGATGTATATAATATATGAAAATATGCGAATGCGTGAGGAAGCCAGAGAGATTATACCAACTTGGCTGTATGAGCGTTCTCATCCGCGAAAAGAAGAAAAAAGAACGGAGAGGAAAAAACGTTATGCTCGACAACACACGATGGATGAATGCGAGAAAGACTGCGAAGTCGACATTTTTTGACGGATCATAAAGCAAGCGTGACTCGCGTCGATTCATCTTTTTTTTCCGTTCGTTTTATTTTTCTTCCATTTACCCTCGTAGCGGCGGTGACGAAATCACGAAAGCAAAGAGGCAGTGGCGCAAGTAGGAGGATCAAACGAAGAGCGAAAACGGTGTGGGCGGCGAAGGAGCAGGAGGATCGCTCGAAAAAGATGTGTACGCCAAAAAGCGTGAGGAACAATTTATCAGCGGGGCATCGAAGGTTCCTTGAATCCGTTTCGCAAGCTCGGCAGAGTATACATATACGTAATTCTTTTTCCCGTAAAATATCTGTGGAGGAAAACGTATGAAAAGAACGAAAAAAGTAATACCGTTGCGGTGATTTTTCTGCGGTATGGCAATCTTCTCTCTACCCTCGGGTTTTCTCACAACGATTAAACAGTTTATATACGAGAAATGATATATCAGGGACTCATTGATAGATGACCGGACTTAGACCCCGTTGTATTTTTTGATAAAATTCCCGTTCGTGGTAAAAATTCACTATTATACAAGCAATGCGTCTCTGAGAAAAGTGAAAAGATGACATGAAAAACACGGTAAATAATTATAATTATAAAATCTATTTCCATTGATAGAGAGATACGTGTATATTTGCAAAAAAGATCGCACGGCGATCTTATTTCTTGAATACAATACACGAACTCCTAGATTACACGATTGCTTTTGTGTTCTCTAGATTATTTAACTTCATTCCCTTTTCATCCTTGTGCGTATCTAATCCACAGTCTCTGTCTCTCTCTCTCTCTCTCTTTCTCGTATTTCTCGACGTTCTTGTTACTTTACTGTAGTAACAACGCTCATTTTGATTATATTTGCCTTCGTTCCGCTTAATGCCCGAGTAGAAACGGAACTGCTGGCACAAGAAAAAGGGAAGAGAAAAACGAAGCAGATGGAAGAAATTCCCTGGGGAAGTCAAGTCATCGGGCTGCAAACTGTGTTTACATACATATATGACACGTACTATAGTTCTTATTTTTCTATTTTTGGAATTTTAAACTGCGCTGATCTTCTCTACGTTTCAATTTTTTTCGAGCAAGGGCCATACCGGGTGAAACAAATAAAAAATATTATACTCGATAATGGAATTCGGCATGTAGGTTCCAGATTGTGTTTCACGAAACTCATCGATGAAGAAATTTATATTTTTTTGGAATATATGAACGTGGAATGAAGAAGCCAACGAAAATTAAAAAATTTGTGTGTATTCAATATTTTGAAAAAATTGCAGAAATTTGGATACTTCAGATACCTGAAAAATAGCGCAGGATTAGTACAGAATTGGTAAGCGTTGGCCCAATCGTGAATCCATTGATTTTATCCCGTAAATTGTTAAGTCAATCATGAACGTTAACATTTCGCAAGTAAAATTCATTTCTTGTACGAACTGGATGAATAATTTTTAATATCAATGTACATTAATTTTTACGAGTAATTATGATTACTTATGATTCTATTATCATACGCGCTCGAGCCAGAAATGACCAACCAAACTTCTTTTCCTTTACCTCATTTTTTTTCTCGATCAAAATAGGGGTTCGACTAATTTGAATGGTAAGCATCTGCGCTCGGGCCAACCAACTTTTAAACAAGACTGGCCGTAAAATTCAACGTGATTCAGCGCGTATCGAGCGGCAAAAGAATACGACGATGAAGGCCTGGGTGCGAGGCGTGGATGGAATAAAATTGTTTTTATTATTGCACGAGAGAGACAGTGCATAAACGAGGACTTTTTCCAAGCCGTCCGCTTTTTCCCTCTTTCAATCTCATTTATACTTTTGTTTGTGGTCCGCTTTGTTATTCCCCTTCGTCGAAAAGTTTCGAAATTATTGGCACAGCGAGAAACGAGGCTGAGAGGATGGGGAGGAAGCTTCTGGCACGAACGACGAAACGTGCATACTCGAAGGTCTATCGTATCTTTACAGTGTACAAGTTCACCCAAGTTTTCGCGTATTCTCCGTCCTGGTCCTTTGCCATTTGGTTATTCTTTTCGCGCGATTTCTCTCTCTCTCTCATTTATTCTTCAACTGTCTTTGCTCGTTCTCGTACCTCCTGAAGCTCAGACATTAAAAATAAAGCGCGTATGAATTTAATTAATAACTTTTTACCTGAAACGTCGAGCGTTATATAAGAGGGTAGTTCGGGCACGAAAGGATAAAGTCGCTCTCTCATTTTCTTCTCTCGGTGACGCTCTCTTTCTTTATCTTTTCTCCATCCTCCTTCTTTTTTCTTCCTCGCCGGCGTAAGGGTCACGGAAATGAATAAGGAAACTTATAAGCGTGTATAAATTCAATTTCACATTCAAGCGAGTTAATTCGCTGGGTTGCCTCAAACCACTTTTCTTTCCATCCGCTCGCACGACCACCAGTTGCCCTCCCATAAGAGACTAGTGAATTTAACGAGAACGTTCAGAAGCTAAAGTAAAATTCTCATTTTAAGATTGGTATGGGAGTCTCTCGACGCTGAGCAAAGAAATTTTCTTGAAGTCCAGTGACCGAATCTTTCGCGCAGAGATAAACAAAACGAATGAATTCCAATATACCTATAATTAATAAATAATTGATCCATCCAGTTCTGATGAATTAACAATCCGTTCAAACAATTTTAGACGGTATTCTCCTGCATTACGATCAGATTACAAAGAAATAAGACTTTTGCTTACTCTTGCTAAAATCCATGTAATTCAAAAAAATAAAATAATTTTTTCAACCCGAAATATACACGATTCCGCTGGAATTTTAATTTATTGTGCCAAGGATAAATTATTTTCCAATTCAGGAGATACGTCAACTCACTGCAATTTTTATAAATATAAAATTTATTGACTACTTTTTAACCGAAATGTGGCAAAAACAAATAATATTCATTGAAATTGATGCTTAAATGTGAAAAAATATTATTTTCCAGGTCAGGAGATGCAGCACAAAAATATTTCATCCTTGGTTGAATTCACATCTTATTTCTGCTTCTCCGAAAGGCGTAAGAACAAAAAGCCTCAAGAAGTTCAACAGGAAATGAGATAGCTAACGACCCACTAAGACGTTATCACGCCCAGCTGTGAGATTGCAATTACTTGCAAAATTATCTGTACAAAGGGAAAACTCACTTTTCACGCTCACATCTTTTTGGTCGCGTTGATACGATTTTCATTTTGTTGTTCTCATCATTCCAAAACGCAGAACTTGTTATACTCCACCTTCCTCCTGCTCTCATTATGGATTAAACGATGAATATACCCCTCAAGCTGAATATACACATTTATGGACTCAGACAGGAAGCTCGAAAGAACTCGAGAGAGAGAGAGAGAGAAAATATAGAAGAAAATTGAAATATGAAAAAATAAGAGAGATAGAATGAAAAAAAGTACCAAACTCTCGTAGATTTTCTAGCGGTGTACAGAATTTCGCTAAAAGATGAGAGAACGAGCAGGCGGACTTTCGAGTATGAGGCATGCAGGAGGAGGATAAGTTCGAAACTTCGAGCCGCGTTTCGCGAGTGGAAAGATCATGAGGGGAGTACGAGGAGGCTGAAAACTTCGTATCCGAGAATCGCGAGTGCTCCTCGCGTGTACAAGCGTACAAGAATAAGAAGAGAACGTGAGAGCAGAAAGACGACGCACACGTATTTTTGGTGCACACACGCGGATGTTTATTTCAACGAAGAAGCAATGAACATGCGCCTTCCATCTCGACGAATAGAGCATACGCCCTTTTTATTTTAATCGTTTTAGTTACGCGTGTGTGATAGCGCGAAGAGTTGGGAGGAAGTAAAAAAAACGTGACATGGACTCCGCACATGCAAGTACAGCCCGAAGCAAGGGGATTCAGGACCTTTTATTCTGTAAGAGCGGGGAATGAGAGTCCTCCCATCGCGCTCCTTTCATACACTTTTTTTTCTTCCAACTCTCCTTGTACACTCTCTGTCCCTCTCTTCTTTCTCGTTCTCTCCCTAGCCACGTTTCCCCCGAACAGTCCACCGCTGGCAAGCGTTTCGAGCTTGCGTTTTCTTCAAATGAAAACTTAACACGACTGCTGCTACTCCCGGCTGTGTTCACATAGCATCACTTCATGTGTACTACCAGAGGCTAAGTTTTTAAATTAAAGAGGAGCCCGTCTTTCTCCTTTCTCCCACTCTCAAACTCTTCGTGTGCCAGAATGGACTTTTAAATTTTCCAAGGGGTGAACGCGCACCTCTCGTCTCGCGACGCAGTTGTACGTATGAAAAAAATCGCGCTTCTCTCTTCTACGGCGTACCTTTATTTGCTCCTTGCAGCTCTATCTTCTCGCTATTTGGAGCTTCGGAGGAGCGTGTGGAAGGGGCGGAGGGAAATCAGAAAAATGAGAAAGCGAGATTGAGGCCAAGGGGACAGTCGAGAGAACATGGGGTGAAACTGCTTCAATTCCTTCTGCTGATATCCCTCTTCTGAAGGAAGATCAGCCTCGCTAGGAAAGAACAGAAGCTTACCGGCGAGTAGCATAGAGAGAGAAAGAGAGAGAGGAAACGGGAGAAAGTCTCTTGGCCGTGTAACCAGTTCGCCCCAGTGTCGACTCCGCGCATTTTCAGAGATCTGAATAATCCTCGTGGAAAATACGGAAAGCCTCGTCATCCCCTTTCTTTCCACATTCTTTTTTCTCCTTCTCTCTTCTTTAATTTTATTTCATTCCATCTCGTATACTTTCTATTCGCTTTTCCCTATGAACTCTACCAAACCAGCAGCACGTACGCATGCTCGTTTTCCCTCCTGCTTGACTCTTCTGGGTTACTTCGGGTCGACTTTTTTTTACGTTTCTCGTAGTTTTTCTCGGCAAAAAAGAAAACATAAAAACGTTCCTTCCTTTTTCTCGATATAACAGCTCTCTGCTCTATCCTACCGTCGTTCTCGTTGCACTGAACCACATATTGGAGCTCCTTCGTTAACAATCCTGGACAGAGAGACGCGCTCCCTGCAATCGTGGCTAGACTTGACCCAGGAGGCCACGTACATAAACACGAAACCGTTTCTCTCTCTCTCGATCCTCGTGTGTGACCAAAATGTGTCCGAAGGAAAAGTCACAACTGCTCTGACTTCTACCAGACGGACGAAAAGGAGAGACGCGCACGGCGTGCGAGTTACGACTCCGAGGGAAAGACTCGCAGAGTTTTCACGATTTTCCACTTGTAACGGGCTCGCAAACGTCCCGACGACATAAAAATGTTCTCGTGTGCGCTCTTTCGTATCAGTGCCGTGTGTTATATACAGGTCGGTTTGTTACTGGCCTCGTTGCTGCCTGGGGCTCGCGATCCTCGTGGAATCCCCTTCAAGACTATGTCGGGTTAACAACACACGTATGTACACCAACACGTTTTTTCTCTTTTTGTTTTTTATTTCCATTCCGTGTACACGTGCACGCGTAGACGCGCTCATTTTCTTTCTTCTTACTTTTCTTTTTTCTGCCCCATGTTACCGGTACCGGTACTAAGATTCCGAGGCTGCTTTTGCTCTCGACTACGGACAAAGCGGATAATACGGTGATACGACAAACACAAGCAGGTTTACAAAAACATTTTCGGCCATTTGGCGGAATTCGGTACCTTTTTTTATTTCTTTCGCCTCGCAAACGGTGTGTTTCGTCGGGCTGGATTGTCAAAGGACTTACAGCACGTTTTTTCACGTTTTTACTGACCTCCATTCCTCGGAAACTATTTTTATCACTCTCGGTGAATTTTACTTCGAAGCTGTTGCGCTTATTCTGATGAATTTTTTCTTTGACATCGAGATTTCATCTGGAATAGACTTTTACCTCGCAAAATAAAATCTTGCCGCAACCTCGAGAAGTTCCATTACTTTGTCGGTCATAGAAATTTAATCAGCATTTTTAATAAACTTGACTTTTATAAAAATGGAATCTCGAAAAGTCTTGTGAACGTCCCTAGAACTTTTTGATGTTGGTTAGAGTCTTTATAAAAATTTATGACTCTAACGTCATTTTTTGTTCGGTTTATTTCTCATCGTCCAGTTAGGCAATGTGCGAATCAACGCGTTTCGCCAATCCTTTTTCCGAGAAATTCTTACACGAAGGTGGACATAGAAAAATATTCGCGGATCAATAAGCGTCTATGCGACCGTACACTCTGGGTGCAGACGCGTTTGAATATGAAAATGGACGAGGAGCAGAGTGTACGCTTGATCCACATATACAAACACGAATGTCGGATGCGGACAAATATGAACGTGAGAATGTGTATATATTAGTATTCGCATTCGTATAAATTCATGCCCATACGTGTGTATCTCTGGGGCGGCGTATTCTATGCTGGCGTCGAATGAATGGGAAGAGGCAAGGCGAGCTGATGGCGGGTGAAAGCGCGGATTCGGGTAGAGTTACGAAGAGCGCGCGGAAAAGGGAATGAGGAGGGAAGAAAGGTGAAAAACCGGAACCGATATAAACTGGCCATTCGTCTCTTTTAAAAAGAGCTTCGAATCGCTGCATGCACACGAGCGCGCGCACACAATCCCGTCTCTGTCCTCCGGCCTGCGCGCACACATGCCACGCGAAATCGTCGCGTTCCCATTTGGCTCGTACATGAGGACGATTCACCGGAGCGCATATTTCAAATCGTACATAGCTTGAATATGTACAATCCCTCTATATCATCGTGAAAACTACATGCAATCGATGATTCGCGGGCAATTTTTTCTTTTCACAAAGTAACAAAAAAAAATCGCACACGTATATCTTGCCTCATTGTTTTTAGTCTCGAATTTATAGGCTCTGGGAGAACCAAGAGCTTCCTCCGCTATCCATTTCCAACGTTCAGTCGAGGGAAGAAACGATAAACTGGGCACATTTATTTATATTTGCATGCATTATTCGTTTTGGAATTTTGTTGAAATTGTTAGAAATCTTACTTTGCGAAAGTTATACATACAATTTTGTGAAGTAACGAAGGAGCTGTATAATTTCAATTTGACTGATGAACGTATCATGCAATATCTCGAAATATGTGCTGTTTTTAAATAGCCGTAGTCAATTTATATTCGGGATCCATTTAGCTTAAAATAAGAAACGAGAAAACTTTTATTTTCATTTCCTCGTCGCTCTGAGGTTTTTGTTTTCATTATGATAATTAATGCACGATCTGTGATGATTTTAAAACTAATAATACCTGCAATGCCCATTTACATATCCGTCTTACATACGAATAGTATATTTCATTCAAAAATTATGAATTAATTAAAAAAAAAACATTCGATTCGAAATAGCTTTGTGATCCCAACTATACTGTGTAGTGTTAGCTCCGCTGAAAATTTACCTGCCAATTAACTCTACCTCCAATCGCCAGGCCATAAACGCTTTTTTCGTCAAAAATTCCGAAAGGCGAGCTATCTTTTGGAGTCGGAATTGTCCTCCTGGGGCAACGTGATCGCATTGGCATGAACTTATATATTTATAGGTATTGGAAAATCATCTCTATAGGAGGTTGAAATATAAGGTACAGAGAAAGCACCTTCGCGCACGGCTCCCTTGGAAACCATTTTCCCGCGTTTCAGAGTCCATCTTCCATTCTGTGCAATGACATTTACATTTATATTGACACCTCGAATAGAATCTTGAACAATGGAGTATCTATGTCTATATATGTATACGAGAAAAATATATGCATAGGTATATCTTGATAGTGCCCACTGGATGTAACCGCGCGCTCTCGTATCTCCAAATGTCGGCAACACCAACGTGAAATTCAGAAACCAAAAAAGCCCGGTTCGCAGATCACTCCACGGGCATATAGCGTACAACTCGTATCCGTAGCAAGAGGATGTAACAACCTCGCGATCGTAATTCATTCCCGCCCGTTTTCATATTCGTGGTAGGCCACTCTATGCCTGCGTTCTCTCTATGTGTTTCTGATAACCCAACTCCCTGCCTGACTCTCTCCAATTTTCACATCCCAAATATCATATAATAACAATCATAAAAGGGAGAACATTTTTGAATTATTGCGTTATACGTTCACCATTGAATTTTATTTCGCATGGTTTTCCAAAAAGTCACATTTTTCCGATGAAAATTCTACCATTTCCGAAAGAGATTAAATATTCTCACTAGCACAATATGAGTTGGAATTATAATGAAATTAATTCTTTTATTTTTATTTCGATATACCAGAATTCCCATTTTCTCTCGTGTGTGTGTGTGTGTATTAGAGAGAAAAGAATTTTATTCAATATTGTAAAAACAAGAGTCGACAGAGGTTACTGATCATTTTATTCTGAAATTTTTAAATATTGGCCGATATTGTTTTTAATTATCACATTTTTGAGTATTATTTATTTCATTTCGATTGGTAACCTCAAAGCCGACGTTTTCCAATACAGTAGTTTAATATTGGAATTAATCCATTAATTTTCACTTTGATGTGCGACAATTTCTTTTTCCTAGAATGTGTATAACACCACCCCAAATAATGATTTCATTCTATACGAGATTATAAAAATGAGCAGCCGAGAATTATTACTATTAATATTTACGCTGATACGTTTAAACATTGATCACACGCGATGGAATTCTAAAAACTCGTTGCAATGCAAAAGTGCTGCTCACGATTCTATATCCAGCTCGACCAAATTTACAAACTGCAAGGCGTTTGTACGGGAAGCTCTGAAAACTCGGATTCGCTCAGCAGAGGGTCTCGACATTTCTACGATGTAATTGTTGGCTGTTTGACGCCGAACGTCGTGTATACATATTCGTACACGAGCGTGGAACGAATGAATGAATGGATGAATGAGAAATATACGACGGGAGGTACAGTTTCTCCGCAAGAAAGTTACGAATGCGGAACGGCCGGTAGTTCTCGATGTACTCACAATTTCATATGCATTTATATGCACCCAGAGATGCACGAATTTGTATATGAATGTATATACAGCGAAAAAGGAAGAGAGAGAGAGAAAGAGTATCTCTGTATTCACCTGCTTGGAGGAAGCACTCGAGTGTTTTACGGAAGATGTATACGAACGCTCCTTGCATATAGAAACAAATGCAAGATATCTATATGCATCTTGTATATAGTCTGGGATGTTTCTCAAGTGAAAGATGAGTTTATACGTTTACGATACACTTCCTATATCCTGAGAACTTCTCCGTATACATTCCTAGGAAAAAAGTTGTTGGAAACTCTAGTTCTTTATGACGAATTCCCGAAGAGGAAAGACTTTGCACCCACGAATTCGCGAGGTGGATTCGAAATTTTTTAAACTTCCTGATTTGTAGCTAAACGTCTTGTCATATTTTTTACTCTCGAATTTTCCCGACGCGTTTATTAAAATTAGTTTCTTATCGTGGAACGCTGAAGACTGAAATCAGCCAATCGACGTTGCTCATCGTAACTTGAATCGACTGTTATATTTTAACTTGAAAGTATAACGAAGTAAGAAATAATGTGAAAGGACGTGAGGAGGAAAAAGTAAGAACAGTCAGTGCGATCAATTCGGGACAAAATAAACAGCGGGATCGTGATGGGATTTCCTTAACGGAAGTGGGCTTACGATCTTTTCTTTTCTTTCGAATATCCTCTAATAGTAAAAAAAAGAACTGAACGAGGAGTTCCAAGCTTTTTAACCATGGAAACCTGAGCGTAGGTTCTCATAGTGCAAGCAGACTTCGCTACTTTTGCGAGATTTACATTCTTTTTTCTTCTCCAACATTGAACCCTATATTTTCTTTCTCTTTTCGAACTATATAAGAGGCATTCCACCCCATTTCAGACACCATCTAGCTTTTGCATCTCCGATTTTCTCCATAATTTGTTGTATTTTAGTATCTATTGAAAGAGGC